>CM038214.1:141084233-141243584 GCA_021442155.1 Cymbidium sinense
ACCTAAAAAAAAAATGTTAAACCCTAAACCATAAAACCCTAAAAGGCTAGAAAACCTAAATCTAAACTGAATAAAACCTAAAAATAAAATAAATAAATAAATCTACACCAAAATAAATTAAAAAAATAAAATAAAATAAAAACATAAACTAAAACCTAAACCTAAACATAAACCTAAGAAGAAAATAAAACAAAAAAATAAAAACTAAAATAAAATAAAATAAATAAAAGCCTAAACTAAACTAAAAAACATAAATAAAATAAAAATTAAACTTAAAATAAAAATAAAATAAACCTAAAATAAAATAAATAAAAAACTAATTAAAAACTAAATAAAAACCTAAACCTAAATAATAAACCTAAAACTAAAAGTTAAAAATAACATAAACCCTAAACTAAAAAAAACCTAAACCTAAAATAAAAATAAAATAAACCTAAACCTAAACTAAAATGAATTAAATTAAACTAAATAAAACCTAAACCTAAACTTAAAATAAACTAAACCTAAACCTAAACCTAAACTAAATAAAATAAAATAAACAAAAAATAAACCTAAACCTAAACTAAAAAATAAACCTAAAAATAATATTAAAATAAAAACCAAAAACCTAAACCTAAGAAAATAAAATAAAAACCTAAACCTAAACCTAAAAATAAAAATTTTAATCGAAACCTAGAAATAAAATAAAAATAGAACTAAACTAAAAAATAAACTTAAACTTAAACCTAAACCTGAAAATTAAACTAAAATAAAAAAATCTAAACTAAAATAAATAAACATAAAATAAATAAACTAAACTAAATAAAAATAAAAATAAACCTAAATCGAAATAAAAAAACAAAATAAACTAAAATAAATAAAAAAACTAAATAAACCTAAACCTACTAATTTACTTAATTTTTTAAGGAAAACCCTATGCCAAAACCCTAAGCCCAAAACCTTAAACCCTAAACCTTAAAACCCTAAACCCTAAACACTAAACCCTAATTCCTAAAACCTACAACCCTAAATTGTAAACCCTAAACCCCAAACCCTAAACCCTAAACATTAAACCCTAAACACCAAACGCTAAAAACCTAAAATTAATCTAAATAAAACCTAAAATAAAAAAAAAATTAAAAAACCTAAAGCTAAATATAATAAAAATAATAAAATAAAAAACTAAACCTAAACCTAAACCTAAACTAAACCTAAAAATAAAATAAAATAAAAAATAAAAATTAATATAAAATTAAATAACTAAAAAATAAAATAAACCTAATAATAAAAAACTTAAATAAAATAAAAACTAAATGTAAAATAAAAACAAAACAAATCTAAAATAAAATAAAATAAGAACTAAATAAAAACCTAAACCTAAAAAATAAACATAGAAATAAAACCTAAAAATAAATAAAAATAAAACCTAAATAGTAAACTAAAAATAAAAAAACATAAACCTAAAATAAAAAAAACTAAACGTAAACTAAAATAAACTTACTAAAATAAATAAAATAAAATAAAAATAAACCTACACCTAAATTAAGAAATAAAACCTAAAAGTAAACCTAAAATAAATACCTAAAACATAAACCTAAAGAAATAAAATAAAAATCTCAACTTAAACCTAAAATTAAAAAATAAAACCTAAAAGTTAAAAATTAGATAGAAATAAAACTCAACTGAAAATAAACCTAAACCTAAACCTAAATTAAAAAATATACTAAAATCAAAAACCTAAACTAAAATAAATAAACCTAAAAAAATATATAAAACTAAAGAAAAATAAAAAATAAACCTAAATTAAAATAAAAATAAAGTAAAATAAAATAAAGATAAAATAAACCTAAACCTATCGGTTTACTTAATTAAAAAAAACCCTAAACCTACAATGCTAAAGACTAAACCCTAAACCCTAAAATTCTAAACTCTAAACCCTAAACCCTAAAATCCTAAAATAATAAACCATAAACCCTAAACTATAAACCCTAAACCCTAAACCCTAAACCCTACAATAATAAACCCTAAACCCTAAACACTAAACCCTAAAACCTATAATGCTAAACTGTAAACCCTAAACCCCAAACTCTAAACCCTAAACCTAAACCTAAACACCAAACCCTAAACCCTAAACCCTAAAAAAACCCAAAAACCTAATCCCAAACTAAATAAAACATAAAAATAAAATAAGTAAATAAAACCTAAACCTAAATAAAGAAAATATAATAAAATAAAATAAAAATCTAAACTAAAACCTAAACCTAAAAATAAAATAAAATAAAAAAATATAAACTAAAATAAAATAAATAAAACCTAAACTAAACTAAAAAATAAAGTAAATAATAAAATAAAATAAAATCTAAACATAAAATAAAAATCAAATAAACCTAAAATAAAATAAAATAAAAAATATAAACCTAAAAAATAAACCTAAAAATAACCTAAAAATAAATAAAAATATAAGCTAAATGTTATACAAAAAAAACCATAAACCTAAACCAAAACTAAAATAAATAAAACCAAATCCTAAAATAAACTTAACCTAAACCATAAACTAAATAAAAAATAAACTTAAAATAAACCTAAACCTAAACTAAAAAATAAAACATTAAAATAAAATTAAAATAAAAACCTAAAACCTAAACTTAAAAATAAAATAAAAACCTAAACCTAAACTTAAAAATAAAAAATAAAACCTAAACCAAAAAAATAAAATAAAAATAAAACTAAACTAAAAAATAAACATAATCCTAAGCCTAAACCAAAAAAATAATTTAAAATAAAAAGCAAAGCTAAACTAAATAAAGCTAAAATAAATAAACTAAACTAAATAAACCTAAACATACCAATTTACTTAATTTTAAAAAAAATATGTGAAGCCTAAACCCTAAACCCTAAACCTTAAACCCTAAGTCCTAAACCCTAAACCTTAAACCCTAAACCCCCAACCCTAAGCCATAAACCCTAAAACCCTAAACTTTAAATCTTAAACACTAAACCCTAAAAGCCTAAAAACCTAAACTAAACAAAATAAACCCTAAAAATAAAATAAATAAATAAACCTAAAAAAAAATAAAATTAAATGAAATAAAAACCTAAACTAAAACCTAAACCTAAACTAAACCTAAACCTAAACCTAAACCTAAAAAAAAACTAAAACTATACTAAAATAAAATTAATAAAAACCTAGACTAAGCTTAAAATCAAAATAAACCTAAAATAATAAACCTTAATAAAATAAAAAATAAACTTAAAATAAAAATAAAATAAAATAAAAACTAATGAAAAACCTAAACCTAAAACTAAAACCTAAAAATAAATAAAAAATAAAACAGAAACCTAAACTAAAAGAAGAACCTGAACCTAAAAATAACAAAATAAAATAAACTTAACCCTAAACTAAAATAAACCAAACTAAAATAAATTAAATCTAAACCTAAACTTATAATAAACTAAACCTAAACTCTAAACTAAATAAAATAAATTAAACTAAAAATAAAGGCTTAAGCCTAAACCTAAACTAACAAATAAAACCCAAAAATAAACCTAAAATAAAGACCTAAATGCTAAACTTAAAAAAATAAAATAAAAACCTAAACCTAAACCTAAAATATAAAATAAAACCTAAATCTAAAAATAACATAAAAATTAAACTCAACTAAAAAAATAAACCTAAACCTAAAAAATAAACTATAATAAAAAACCTAAACTAAAATATAAAATAAAATAAATAAACTAAATTAAATAAAAAATAAACCTAAATAATAATAAAAAATAAAACAAACTCAAATAAATAAATAATAAACTAAATAAACTTAATAAACCTAAACCTACTAGTTTACTTAATTTTTAAAAAAATGTATACCCTAAATCCTAACCCTAAAGCTAACCATAAACCTTAAAGCCTAAGCCTAAAACTCTAAGCCTACAACCCTAAACCCTAAACCCTAAATAGTAAACCATAAACCCTAAATCCTAAAGCCTAAACCCTAAACTTTAAACCCTAAAACCTACAACCTTAAACCCTAAACTAACCTTAAACCCTAAGCTAACCATAAACCCTAAACCCCGAACTAACCCTACACCCTAAGAATGGACAGAACCTTGACGGCAGGAACATCAACATCAATTTGGCTCAATCTAGATCTAGAGGTGTAGTGAAAGGCAGGCAATATCACGGTGGTGGGGAATCTAGGTGTTGTTGGATAAAGATGTGGTGGTTAGAGTAGTGGTGGTTATGGAGGCGAGATGAGTGATAGAGTTTATAGACGTGGTGGTGGAGGGAGAGATCAGAGATACGATGGCAGATTCCACTGCTAGAGAGGCATAGCTATTTCTGAAGGGAACTGGAGAAATTAAAGAATGGTCACTCTTATCTAATGGTTATGGAATTTTGACTCTATAGTAGAGACAAATATACTTATTTAGGGTTTTTAATTTGCTCTATTGGAGCTCATTTTTTATCTATGTCCTCGCTTGTGTCTTAGAAAACTTGGGGTACTACTTAGTTGATGAGATAAAAAAAGAGATGTTTAATCTGAATTTGTCTTCTATTAAAAAAAACCTTAAACCTTAAACCACAAACCCTAAATGCTAAAACCTAAACTAAAACTTAAACCTTAAACCTTAAACCTAAACCCTAAACCCTAAACCTTAAACCTTAAACCTAGAAATCCTAAACCATAAACACTAAACCCTAAACCCTAAGCCCTAAAAACTAAACCCTAAACCCTAAACCATAAACCCTAAACTCTAAAACCTAAACTTTAAAGCCTAAACTCTATACTTTAAACCCTAAATCTTAAGACCCTAAACCCTAAACCCTAAAACCTACAACCCTAAATCCTAAACCTTAAACTAACCATAAATCCTAAACTAACCATAGGACATAACCATAAACCCTAAACCATAAACCTTGAATAAAGATGTCATTAGGAGTAGATCTAAAGAATGATCTAATCCTAAGTATAAGGTAGTAGCTAAATAAAATGTCTTAAAGAGACTTTCCTTGATTATTAGAGATTTGGAGACCCTAAACCCTAACCCAAAATCATATTATAATACCATATATTATAGTATAATGTAGCATCATATGTTTGAGCATGTAGTGTTGTGTTTTTGGATGTTATAAGATGTTTTGAAATGTTTTAGTATAATATGGTATTGTGCCATATAGTCTATATTAATATAAATCATAAAAATATTAATTTAATAAATTAAATGATGAAATTTATTAAATTTGATGTGGGAATTAGGTTGAAGTACCAAAGGAGTGTTACACCACTTGTAATCCAAAAAGTAAGATTTTATGTTCAAAATAAATATTATATGTTGTAGCATAGTATAACATCATATATCATAATATATTGTTCTGCGCTTTTCAAATACTTTTAGTATTTTAGAATCTTGCAGTCGAGCCTACACTAGCATTATTTATAAAAATGTTTGTTTATACTTTAAAATGGTGGAATTTGGCCAAATTCATAATAGGAAGAGCAAGGCATTATAATATATTATTTTAATTTAAAATATGTAAGTGATATGAATAAAATATATAGTTTTTTATTATTTAGACAAATTTTATGATTTTTTATCTTAACCAATCCCTTATGATTTTATATGCAATATAATATAATATAATATGTTATAGTGTATTATAATATAGGATGTAATAACATAGTGTAGCATCATGCATTATAACATACTATTTTGTATTACTACTTGTTGTTTAGCATATTTTAGTTTGTTATAATATGATGTAGAGTTTGCACTAGTATAATTCATAAAAACACTGATTTATAGGTGTAGAGATGGTGGATTTGGCCAAATTTAAAGCTTTAGGGAACATCATTGCTATGGTGTGTCATTTAATCAAAAGAATGAAATTTTGCGTCCAAAAGAAATGTTCATTTTTCAACCAAATTTTATAGAATTTTTGCTTAAAGTGATCATTTTAAGGTGTAATGTAAGATAATATATTATATCAAAGAATATTAAAATATAACGTACATTATAATATAACTTCACATATGTATGAATGTGGTGGTGTATTACTAAATGTTATTGTACATTTTATTTTTTTTTTACTTTATAACACATTGGGTCAAAACTCACAAAAATGTTAATTTGAAGGTTGAGATGGAAGAATTTGGCCAAATTCACGACACACACCAAAAAGCAACCCCAAAATTTTACTATGTTGTACCATTTCTATTAGAAAATAATAATTTTACATCCAAAATGAACATTATTCATATTTTGAGAAAATTTAATAATTTGTTCCTTTAAGTGATTCTAATGAAATGTAATGTTAGACAATATATTATATTATACAAAATATAATATAAAATCATATATATTAATAAAATATAGTGTGTTAATTAACACTATAATATGTTTAGCATGATATTGTATAGTTAGTTTGAGCTTGCTCCATCACAAATCATAAAATGTTGATTATATTGTTAAGATGATGTAATCTAAATGAAACATTGTTAGGCTTTTGATTGAAGTAAGTATTAAAGGTTTGCATAAGAGAAGAAATAAGATTTGTTAAGATTTCCATGTTAAGGGACATGGAGGGAGATCTATAGGGGATCACACATGCATTGGACATGACATGTGAGGGGTCTATGTTTAGGGCATAGAAGAAGAAAATCTGTTAGAGATAAAGTTTGAATTTGATTTGATTTTATGATTTATGGAAAGAAGATCCACTATGGATAAGAATCTAAAATACACTAGGGATTAAGATTGAATCGACTTTAATTTGTTTTATTTTAATTGATATAGAGGCACATCTACTAGAGATATGGAGTCCTGGGGGATGAACCTTCCACTTGGGAAGCGGGTTCTGCTACTAGGGTTTGGGATTTGAGTTTGATTTCTTAAATTTGTTTGGGGATGTATCCGCTAGGGATAAGAGTTTGGTTGGATTTCTTTTATTTAGACTCTACTAGGGAAGTTAGTTTAATTTGGCTCTGCTAGGAGGTTGGTTTTAAATTTATTTATTTGCTTAACTTGTTTATATATGATTCGGGGCTCCACTAGGGAGAAGGGTGTGATTTAACACCATTGGAAAAAAAATTAGATTTGGTTTAATTTAATCTGAGTTAATATATGGACCCGCAATGATGGACCCACTAAGAAGGGGCTATATCAGGATTGACCTACCTTAGGTTTACAAATCCAAAGGGATAGTCTACCGTGGGGTAGAGCTAGCCAACCTAAGGGTTAGCTTTTGGTGTGAAATGGTTGTGTGCTAGGAAGAAGGCGTAGACTTACATCTTCCAAAGTGAGGAACAACCACTGGGGTGACTTATTAGATGCACAACAAATCAAACCTGACCTAGGGCAACTACTAAGTGAATGTTGCTGGGGACTTATGTCAACTCAAAAGTAGTCAAGATTAATTTTATCTTTATTTCATGTGATTTGATATGGTTTGTTTGGTTTAGTTTGATTTTGAATTAAGGCATAATGGGGGATGTAAGCTCAACAAATTTGATAAATTTAATTTATGGACCATGTCGATGTGTGATGGAACGAAGGGGCTTGTTGTGAAAAATATTCTTGCCTTCATCTATCCTCTTTTTTTGAAGAGGATATATGAGAACAAAAATATTATGCCTGCTAGTTGGGATGCCACACAGATCCGCAGATGTGCTTATTCAGGTGATCGGGTATGTCATCAAGGAATAGTGTACTACCTTGGGAGATAGAAGTCACTACCCTTTAATGGACCTAATCACCTCAATAAGGACTCCTAAGGATGATGGGTTTGCATATGTACTAGAGATTCTTCCCCTACTTTACATGGAAAAGTAAAGTAGGGTTTATTTTAAATTGGGTTCATTAAGTTTCCTAGGTAAGCCCCCATAGTTAATTACATCCTAAGGGATGGAATCCCTTAGGAATACTCTCGATTAAGGTAAATGATCGTCTCTTCAAATATTTCAATAGGAAAGGACTATCAATCGATTAGCTCATTTTTGAAGATCAAATGGGATTGATCAAAGAGAGGGAGTTATTATCGAAGCCAAAAGGAAGATAAGTAGGAGATGCCCATGATGCTAGGAAAACCTAGCGAGCATCTTAAACTATCCTATGGTTGGGATTTACATTTTTGAAATTTATTTAATTTGTTTGAGTTGCATTTTTCATTAGAAATTTAGGGCTTATGATTCCATAACACAAGATTATGGAAATGCCTAAGAGGTGAGAAATTATGCTTATAGCTCACAATGGGGAGAAAAAATCTTAGAACCTAAATCTAGGGAGCTTTGGCGAGGGCCGAAAGCACAACCTAAATCGATAGAAAAATGGATAATTAGTTTGTCTCCACAAGAGAGGACAAATCACTGTTGGACTTACAACTTGGGGGTGGCCATCAACTAACTCCTCCTATGATTTTAAATTCATGTAGGCAAGTCTTTATGCTTATGCAAGATAGTTAGGCTATTATTTATTTATAAAGAGACTAAGTCCTTAAACTCACTCCCTAAAGAGACTAGATCATGTAAGGGCATGCTTTAAATGGCCTAAATCTAATGCAATTCAAATTTCATTTTATTTTTATTTTTTTTGGATAATTATTTTGACTCAGGCTAATAGGATTCATATGCCTAATGCATGAGAAATAAAGTTATTGGCCAAAATCAATGAGAAGGGAGGTGTATTTCCACCTTGGCTCTCAAAGGTCAAGCCAAGTTTCTCTAGCAAAGGTGGAAGCCCTCCAATCAAGAGTGAAATAAGATGCATTTGTGCATGATATTGTAAAATAATCATCTAGCTAAATGGTTGCTAATTCTTTTATTTTGATTTTAAACCTAGGCTTTTGTGAGGTTATGAATTCTTTATTTTTAGTTTTGAGTTGTTATGTTTGGTAAAAGATTTATTTTTCTAAGAGCCTAATCCACATCCAGGCCATGCATAAAGCAAGGAAGAAACTAGGAAAAGATGCCACTTAATGCACAAGCTAAACAAATCATCAATTAATTTATAAAGCTAATCACAAAAAGAATAAGAGGTTGTTATGGTCGGGTACCACCACACATACCCAAAAAATAAATTGGGTAGCTGAGCTCTACCCTTATACAACCCGGATTACAAAATGAATTAAATTACAAATAAGCAAGGAATTCATTGTTATGGGGGTCTTCAAGCTTCATTCTTCATTCTTCTTTTCTTCTTTCTTCTCTTCTTTCTTCTTTGGTTCCTTCTTTTGGATGGTTGGAAGGTGGATGCTCCAAGGCTTCACATGGTTCATAAGATGAAATCTTATGACCAATGTTCATCCTAATCCCTATTAAAATCATTCCAAAATCCTAATTGCACAAATGTACATGAAAAGGAAAAGAATGGAAATCTAACTAACACTTATAAAATAGAGATTAGCTAAAACAAACCACACAAATCCCAAGCATGTATATTGGACTTATCACCCCACACATGGGTGATTAAGTCCACTAGTATATTAGTTATTCTTAGGGTATAAGCACCGCAAGCAAAAGCATTTATATTTTTTTTATTAGAGTGCCCTTAAGCATAATCCCCTACAGAAAATAATGATTAGACTATGATCACCCCACCATTCATTCTACGCACATACATCCTAACATCCAGTCTAAAACATATATAAAAAAACAAACATCAAACCATGCACCGACCTAACCTAAAGCTAGAAGTGGTGACTTAGGCTAATATGTGTGCTTTGAAGGTTTGTGTGGTATACTTAGCTATGGCTTTAAGTTAGAAATTTCTAAGTGTGAGAAATGTTCAACTTAGAGGAGGGTTTCATTTAAGTTGTTTAATTATTTTGGATTGATTTTATTTCATGTTTTGATTAGGTTCAAGTGAATCCTACAATTAATTACTAAGTTATAAAGAGAGGGAAAGAGAAGGAACTTCTCTTTCCTTCCCTAAAGTAAGTCTAAGGTAGATTAACATTTTAGGTTTTTTAGTGAATGTTTTGATTAAGTGTTTTAATTAATCCTAAGTTTAGATGAACTCTAAACAAACCCATTCAAAAAAAGGCATTTTATGATTAAATAAAATGAACCAAATCCACAAAATATACATAACTTCATTTCCTTCCCAACATGTATAGCATGCATATGAATGAGTCCTAAGCATATCTATACACACAAATGAGAATATTTAACACACTTTATGAATTTTAAAGGAGTAATTAGGAAATACATTTGCATTTTCCCCAACTAAGCATTCAATAAATCCCAATAAAATTAGGGGAGGCAGAAGTCATCCCCCAAAACATACCCAAAAAATTTGGGATTAATCAAAAGATTAATTAAGAGGTAATTAGAAAAAAATATTATTTCTATTAAAACCTAAAATCAGAGAAAACTATAATTTAAAATCCATTGAAATCATTTTTAGAATATTCTAAATTAAATTATCTATCCTTAAAAATTCACCTCATACTTTTCTAAATTTTTTTGAGGGAGATATGAATTTTTTTTAAAGCTTAGGGATTAATTAAAATTAATTAAATCCTAATTAATCCCCTTAGCTCATAGCATGACACGGTGGCGAGCACACTTCACGACAAACATGTGGGTTACTTAAAGCGTTGCATCAGGCATGGCGGGATGCGGTTTGATCCACGCCATTTGATCAAGGATCGAATGACCGTGGATCACCCATGTTATAATGATTTATAAAATGATGTGATTTTGGTGAAGGAATCTAAGAAATGGAGGAGCCCATTTTCTAAGGAAGAAAATGAAAGCTTGATTTTAATTTTCACACCATCTTATGAATGCTCACATGGCTCCTCACTCTAGGACCAATCATAAGATGTTGAATTCAAAATGGAATTAGAGATATCTCCTGAGTTCAGATCAAGCTTGGGTTGCCTTTTTGAACCAAGACCTATGGAAATGGTTGTTGGGTATTTGAATTCAACCTCTTGGTTTGAGCTTTTGGGTGAATTGGTAGCTTTTTGCTTGAATCAAGTGGAGGGAGGTTTTGTTGAATTTGAGATGAGGAATGATTTTGGAAGGTTGAAATGCTGACCCAAAACCATTGGGTTGATGCACCCTCTCCATTGGCTCCCAACACTATTAGGAAAGGTATCAGTTGAATTGAAATGGTTGAGCAAATCTCCCCATTAGATCAAAATTTTCATTGAAAATGACCATTTGGCTTTTAAATTTGGATATGGTTGGGTAGCTCTTGTGAAGAAAATGTTTGAATTTCATTTGGATTTGGAGTTCATTTGGCATTGGGTTTGGCTCATGTTGACCCATTTTATGTCAAAAGGTCAAGTTGACATGAAGTTGAAACAATTACCCATGGATTAGATCAAAATTTTCCATGGGTGGGTCAAATGGTCATATGACCATTTGAAATGTTGGGTATTGGTTTGAATTAATTTTGGTTTATTTGAATTTGGCTCATATGACTTCATTTAGGTCAAATGGGTCAAGTTGACCAATTTTACCATTTGATCATTTGGCTAATTTAAGTTGGTTTAGGTTTGTTAGTCATATGGAGTAGATTGGTATCTTTGTTTCAATCAATTTTGGTTAGTTTGAATTTGGCTCAACATGACCCCTTTAAAATTAGTTGGGTTCAAGGTCAATTGACTAGGTTAGGTCTAGTTGGCCAATTGAGGCTTTGGTCAAGTTCAACAAGTGATTTGGAATGAACTTGACCCATTGGTTTCAATCAATTTGGCTTAAATAAAGTTTTGACACATTTTTTTACTTTTTTGGGTCAAGTTGGGTCAACTTGGGTCAAGTTGTCAAGGAATAGGTTAGGGTCAACTGTTGACTTGGTCAAGTTTAAACATAGTTCATGAATGAACTTTGATCATTGGTTTCAACCAATTTGGCCTATGTTGAATTTTGGCTAAGTTAGGTTTCATTTTGGCTAAGTGTTGACTTGGTCAACCCTTAGGTTTGACTTGGTTTGACCTAATTTGATTGATTGATCATCACATGATGATTGTTTATCATGATGAGAGGCATAGGTGAGCTTGATTCAATCCAATTTGGTTAGGATTAGAATTTGGCTAATAAGGGTACTTTAGGTCACTTTGGGTCAAGTGAGCCTAAGTGTCAAATGGCAAAGCTTGATTTGAGTTTGATTGAACTTGTATATGGACTTATGATTAAAATATAATTCCATTTGCAAGTGGTTTGAAGTCAAATGGGTTTTGATTCATTTGACAATTTCATATTCAAAGGAAGAATATGAATGGATTTGGGGTTTGATTTTTGAATTGGATTTTGGTTTGGTGATTGAAGTTTGTATGTATATTTGGATTCATGATTGTAGGGTTGATTGAATCATGAAGAAAAATCAAGAGTTTGGCTTGATTTGAAGTTGATTTGGCTAAGTTCAAGATTTTGACTTGAAAGGCTTAGGTTGGATTTTGAGTGGATTTGAGTTTGATTTTGGAATTGGTTTTGATTGTTTGAATTTATATTTCATTTATATGTGAATCTAAATGAGAATAAATATGAGAAAATTTCAAGGGTTTGAAGGCTAAGTCCATTAAAAGGAACTAGATGGTCTTAAGATTATGGAATTTAAATTTAAAAATTGAAATATGGAGGGAAGCTCATTAAAATGAAATATGAATATTATACTTATCCATTCTTTACAAATCCAAATGGATAGTCTATTGGTAATAGATCAGCCAATGAATTGACTTTACATATTTTGAAGAAGGCATAGTAGAATCTTCTAAAAGAACAATTCTATGATTTTTGCACAACAAATAGAGACATGATTTGAGGAATTCTATTTGATTATATCAACTCAAGAGTAGTTAATGATTCAAGGGAGTTTTATTGATTTAAGATAGATATGAAGGTACCACTAGGTGTCCTAATAAAGTGAATATATATTTTATTTATATGTTGGTGTGGATTTGAAGTGGAGGGAACACTAAAGGATTTATGTGATTGATTATAATTTTTGAAGAGGAGAATGACATAGGATGGATTCTCCAAGCATGTGGCTAAAGGAAAGGGAAATTATCCAATGATGGTAACCCAAGTAGTTTTCTAAATGATGAAAGGATTGATCAAATATATAGTGCCCATAGAGGTCTATAGATGTTATCCACAGATAAGAGCCTATGGATAAATAGAAGATTAAGGAGAAAGCAAGGGACTTACATTTTCCATTATGGTCTCAAGGTGCAGAACCAACCAATAAGGTGTATCCATGGAGTGGTGTATCCATCAACATAGTGAGAATCAATAAGGTGATGTTGAAGTCAATGAAAGGAAAGGAAATGATGAGGCTTACAACTTTCCAAGCACCATCATCAGGATAAATCATTAGGGACATATCTTATCTAACCTAGACACTATTGTGATCCCGAGGAAGGACTCTGAATTTGAAGCTCAAGAGGGAAGGAGCTACTAAGGGACTCCTAAACCTCAAATATACTCAAAATCGATGCATAAAGGCTAATTCAGAAGAAAGCATAGCAAACTCATCTCATAAAAGCCAACATGAGTTAGCTTACTACATAGTAATGCCTTAAAAACTAAAAAAATGCTCTTGATAGCGGCAGTAAGTAAAAAAAGCAGACTTACATCCTCCAAAGAAGATGAAAGTGACAAAGTAGGGTAGCATGACAACAAGAGGACTCTTGAGAGGATTGGGGGTGTTATCTCAACTCAAAGTAGCCAAGACAAAAATATATGTATTTTTTATGTATATTTGTGTAGTTTGTGTTTTGTTGTGTCGATGAAGGATAGGATGCCACTCGGGTTCCTTACCACTAAACACATGTGGCACAAATAAGAATACTTTCAACATGAAGAGATTGAATTGAAATGGAATTTTCATTGATGATAATTATTTTTTAAACATGATTTATAATATTTATTTATATACACATTGATTAGGCATTGGGACTCTCCCTTATGATTAATAAGCGAGAGCCTCTTGCTATGGAAAAAGGCCTTCCATGTGGGTTTAAACTTGCCACCCATGTTATGATGGGCAAATAATTGGTCTCCTCAAAATAAGCTCTACTTGAAGCTCTAGGGGAACCAACTTCTTGTGAGCTTGAATCATTTTGAAAGTACAAAGAGGTTGGCATGCTAGGCATCTCTCCTCCAAACCTTTGAGCTCTTCTAACAACTTGGCGTTATGCTCATTATGATCTTCTACCCACAACTATCCTAGTGATGGGAGTTGACTTCTAATGGTAGAATGACTTGAACCCATACTAAGTAGAAAGTGTTGGAGTTCTATATGTGGTATGGTAGACCCACAAAGCTTCAACTAATTGCCTAAAACTATTATTGTGTAGTGTCTTCTTAGATTTGGATTAGAATTTTCTTAAAATCTACGTTTCCTCGTAGTTGATGGTAGAATATCTCATCTATATTATGTCTCTAGGCAAAGTTGTTGATCTTCTGAATGCTACTATTATTATATATAATTCATGATGGAACTCAACCTATATATGATATGGTTCTAAAATATTAGCACATGAGTTATGACCTCGAGTGAAATTTCCTTCACCCATTTGGAAAGTACTCAAACATCTAAGATGAACCAATGACCTTGGAAGAGAAGGAGGATTGGACCCACTATGTGCCCCAACACTGAATGACCATGAGGCCAATGTAGGATGTAGAATATTGGGTGGTTGGTTAGGACCACCTGTATTTGACATTGGTGGCATCGTAGCCATATCCATGTAATCTTTGATCATCGATGATAGTATCCTAGTCTCTTGATCTTGGCTTTCATCTTTGGATTGTTGGCTTAACATAATCGATGTACCAATTATAATCTTACGGGCTTCATTCTTGTGTAAATAATATAACCATATATGATCAAAAGATCTTTGTACAAGACACCATCTACAAGAGTGTGAAAGTGCATCTACTTCATCCCAATGGGCTTTCTTGAGTAGTTTACCTTTATTTAGTAATCCATGAATGGTTGCCTCAATATAACTCCTCGTCCTTCTTGTAATGGCAACCTCCCTTCAAGATAGTACTTTTGATGAGTTCAATATCAATAAGGGATAAGACTTGTCTATTTTGGACCTTTGATATGGACATCCTCATGCCAACTATGGCAAGTTTACATGATGGCATTCTCTCCTCAATCTTATAAGTGGTAACCTCAGATTTGGGCCAACAACTCATGTGTACTTGTAGTGATGGAGAGGGCTTTCTAACCTTATAGGACCTAGCGATTTGGTTGATAACTAGCTGAGAATCCTCGAACATGTTGATGTTATGGATGCTTAGAGTAATGGATAGCTCTAGACCAAAAATTAGAGCCTCATATTTGACTTCATTGTTCTTATAAAGATTGGATAAATAATATGAGAATCTCATCACATCACAGTCCGGAGTTAAGAGAACTAGTCCTACCATTGCCTTTTTTGGAATAGTATATTATGGTTCTTCTCCTCTTTGAGAGGAAGTCGCACCATTAAAGTACATCTCCCAATGATGAATTCTAGTATCTTCTATGTTCATGATTTATTCATTAGGGAGATCATCATTAACAGTCAAGATGTAGTGTCTTTAAGAAATCTATTAGCTTGTGATTTCACTTCACCAAAGGTAATGTCAAACTATGAGAGGATCATGGACCATCATGCCAACCATAGATTGACCATGTCACAAGATACTATAATGGATTAATCTTAGAATTAAGTTCACCTTATGAGGAAGCATGTAATCTTTGTAGCTTTGGGATGCAAAGATTAAAGCTAGGCAATGCTTCTCAATGGTGGATAATTATGTAGGATTAGAAAATGGCAGATAGTAGAGTGCATTTTCCTTCCCCTCCTTGGCCAACAAAGCACCAAGAGAGTCATCTAACATAATTGTGTAAAGCATAAGACTTGCACGGGATAGGACTAGAACAACGGCATCATCAAGTAATGTTTGATGTCTTCGAAGGCATGATCACACTTGTCATCCTACTTGAACATGGCATATAGTTTGATAAGTACTGAGAATGGCTAACATCTTCCTAATATGTTAGATATAAAGTTTATTAGATACTCCAACCACCCTTGAAATGATCTGAATTGAGTTAAACTTTTATGGGGTGGTATTTCTAATATTGCCTTGATCTTCTTCGGATCGATTTCAATTCCCTAGTGTCGGACAACAAACCCAAAGAATTTTCCTGAAGCTACACTGAATGCACACTTTAAGGGGTTCATTTTGAGGTTAAATTATCTTAACTACTTGAAAACTACTCTCAAGTCAAAGAGATGGTCTTCTTTTTCAATACTTTTGATGATGAATGAGTTCATCAAAGATTCGACTCATAGCCTCCTGGTTTGTAGCACCAGCATTTTTAAGGCTGAAAGGCTTGACCTTATAGCAATAGATTCATATTAGGGGTTATAAAAGTAGTGTTTCTTTCATCTTTTGGGCCAACTTTATTTGGTTTTATCCAGATGAGCCATCCATGAAAGAGAAGACTACATGAGATGAGGCCGCCACCATCAACTCGAGATTGATAGTGGAAATTTTCTTTTGGATATGCCTTATTTAAATCTCTAAAATCAAGCATATGTGAATTTGGCCATTCTTTTTTTTTAAATGGGATGACATGCTAAGGTATATTTTTCTTCTTAGGAAGCCAGATCAATTTCTTGACTTCATAAATGAGATTCTATTTAATCGTTCATAAGCTTACTTGATTGGGTTAGTAGTAGGATCTATTGCTAGTTTATGGACCACTATGTGAGCCAATAGAATCTCTTCACAACTCCATGCAAAGTAGTCCTTAAACTAAGCAATAGCTAATTAAGTCATTGGTTTCAATTTCATTCAATAAAGAAGTGTATGTGCATGGATCTTCTTCTAAGTTGATTTTCTTGAGCTCTCATGGTTGACTTGATCTCTTCTTTGAACTTTGGTGGTGCATCTTTGACTTCAAAATCATTTGGATCATAAGTTTCTAAGAACAACTCTCATATGAGTTAATGTGATTTGAAAAGAACTTCTGGGGAGATCTTTGAATTAGTCATGATCTTGATTGAGAGCTTTTGCATTTGCTATTCCATATTATTTCAAAGTAGTCTGACCTGTGCTTTGACCAAATATGTGGGATTAACCCTTCGTTTGTTGAATTATGAACATAAGGCAAGTACCAATAGAAAAGTAATTCTATTAAATAGTTATATAAATCATCCTCAAGTTCTACATCAACTTCTTGACTTGAGGTTGATGCTAAAGAACCTCACAGTCTTCACATGGATGACTTAGGGGCTTCATTAACAACCAAACTTTCAACTTTTTGAGAGGAAAGTGGGATTAGAGCTACGATTCCCAACTGATGCCTAACTATTTCACATATAGACTTGGATATACTTATGATTTTCTTTGGAGCCTGATCTTCATCGCTATTTGGCTCAATTATCACCTCCAAAGGAATCTACTGCTAAGAAGAGCTAGTTATTTTGTAAACCAAATAAAACTCATCCTAAGAATTAGATTCTAAGTCTATATGGATAGCATGTACTCATACTGGGTCATATCTTATTGGGTGGCTAAGAGGTTTTTTATCCCTTCCTGAAATGGCCTCTTCCTCCGTGGAGGTCGATCATCCTACCCATATGTTAATGGAGTATTGAACTGTGGTGGAATTTAATGTCGCTCACTTCCTCCTCCAAGTCTATTTCGCTCCCTTTTATTTTCTTTTCATTTTCTCTTTTCTTTTCTTTTTCTTTCTTTTCCTTTTCTTTTCTTTCTTTTCTTTTATTTTAAACTTTGGCCCAATTTGAGAATAGACTTGTTGATTTTGGGAAGTAGTAAGTCGCATCCTCATATATGCCTACCTGAATGTAAATGGCTTGAGATCTCCTTTAACACATAGATCCCACCTCTCATGAACTTCATACACGATGTAGAGGATGAACTATATTGTTCTCATGTATCCATGGTCTCCCAAGCAAAGCATTGAAAGATGTATTGAGTCTATAATGTGAAACTTGGCTTAGTCTTCCAAATCATCTATCTCCAAGAAAAATGGACCAGGCACTTGACCTCACTTTGAGTGCGATTAAATCTTCCCATCTTAGACTATGGAGTCTTCTAGACATTAAGACTTCCTAGTCATAGACACTTCTAACAATTAGGTAAACACTTCTAAGCTAAAAGACATAGAAGGGTTAACCATAATTAGGTTATGCCTTACATTAGGATAATCCACCTACTACAAATCCAATCCATGTTCACCTTCTCAAACCAAACCTCAAGTTCAATTCAAACATAAACTTCAAATCAAAATCCAAGCCCAAATTCCAAAACCAAATGATTGAAGCCCATGATCAAATCCAAACTTGAAACCCTTCCTAAGCATATGACCTATCCATGGACTTAGCCAAATCTTAATCCAAATCAATTCAAACTCAATTTATTTTCTCACAAATCAATCATATTTTCAATCACCTTCTCAAATTTAATGAAATATACATTTAAATCATCAAAATTAAATAAAACCAAATCAAAATCAAACCTAAGCCACATGACCCAACTCCATGGACTCAAATTCCTTCATTCCAAAACCCAAATTCAATTGATTTTCTCATGAATCAATCATACCTTCAATCATATTCACAAATATAAATGAAATCATCATCAAAAACCAAAATCAACCCAAGTCAAACTTAACTTTTGACTTGAAATGTTCAAAAGAACCAAAACCCTTTTGAACCCAAGCCAATTACAATTGAATTTGTATATCAATCTCAAATCCATATATAAACTCAAATAAATCAAACTAAGCCCAAAATCAAGCCTAAACCCAATTGGTCCACTTGACCCAAAGTGGCCAATTTGACCTATTTGAGCCAAGTTCTAATCCTACCCAAATTGGATTGAACCAACCCCAAAACCTCCCATCAAAATATAAATCAAATTGATTGCAACCAATGGCTCAAGTTCATTCCAAATTGATTGTTGAACTTGACTAAAGCCATGATTAGACAATTGAACCAATTGACTTAAAATTGACCAAAAAGGTTCAAGTTGGCCTAAAATAAAACTAAATCCAAATTAATTGAAACCAAAGCTACAATCATGTTCAATTGGTCAACTAAACCCAAACAAACACCCAATTTGGTCCAAATTGGTCAATTTAACCCATTTGACCTAAATGAATTCAAATGAGCCAAAATCAAATCTAGGCCAAACTAAACCAAACCAATTGAACCAAAACATCCCAAATGATCATATGAACTTGATCCAACCCTTGGTTTGACCCAATTTGACCAATTGGTCAACTTTACCTAACCTAACCCAATTTGACCTAAATGAGTCAAATTGAGCCAACCTAACCAAATCAACTCCAATTGACTTGAAATTTGGGCTAACCCACTTTTGGCTCATTTCAAATCTGCCCAAATCAAATCTAATGCCAAATGATCATTCTACCCTTGGGTCAAGGGCATCACTTGAGACAAATCACCCATGTAAGTGGTCATTTCCATTCGTTGGCCACTTGGTACTCTCCCAATGGTCCACCTAGGCACCTAGGACATTGCCCAACCTGACCCAAGGGGTGGTTGGGTCGAGCCATGACCCATTCACCCCATTGGAGCATTTTAAACCCATAGGACACCCATGATTCCTCTTTGGCAGCCACCTCCACACCTTCAACCAACCAAGCCGAGCCAACTCACCTCCTCCACCCCATGACTCCGAGATGGTCTGGACATTGAAGAAAAACTATCCCACCATCCAATCAAGATGAACGGGGGTATACACCCCCTCATTTCCATAAAAACACATAAAAATCATTCCTTGGAACCATAAATACCCAAGATGACCCACTAAAGTTGTTCCTTAAGCTCCCAAGCTTGTTCCTCGATCATAAAACATCATTCTTGTCTGCCCCAAAATAGGACACTCCCATTTATGACCTAACTTCCCCATTTCTCCATCAAGCTCAAATTAACTTTGTACACACCTTCCTTAGGCCTCATCGAGCAATAATAAATCATCTCCCTAGCTTCCTGAGCACTAGAGGTGGGACTTCGATCAAAATCGAGCTCTAAATCATCAATTCATGGCCTTCCGAGCGAACATTGAGGAATTGATCCAATTGCTGGTCAACAGGGCTTCATCTCCACTAGATGAAGCTTCCTCAATCATTCAAGCTACCAGTCTATAGCTCTGGTGAGGTATGCTTACAAAACTGATCCTTAGAAAAAAATGGGTTGGTCCATTTTGAAGAAAACTTGCATCTCGTGTGATCTTGACCATTGGATCCCCTCTGATCGATGTCATGAAGGTGTGGGATCTTTTTGGAGTTGATTTGAGTGTGGGTAAGCTTGGATCAAGTGATCAATGGTGGATAGACTCTATTCTCCCTCACTCGTGTGATGTTAGATCACACACCATCTATTTTGCGTGATTAGAATGGTCATGATTAGATCCACTAGATCGATATGATTTAATCATACTAAGTTGTGGTATTAATCATAGATGTTCAATCTTAGATCTGACGGTGAATGAGAAAGCACATCCACCATTGCCACATAGGCGCTGAGTCAGAAAGGTTTTAAGTAGCCAATCTTGCACGCCATGGAAGAGATATGGCCGCATGTGTGGTGCCAATAGGATTAGGCTTTAATTAGGCTTAATTAATCATTTTAATGGCTAAAACTTCTAGAAATCATAAAAAATCATAGAGAAATAAAAAAAATGCAAATAAATACTCATTTTAAGGGTATTTCAGAGGAGAATAAATTAAAAATGTTCTTAACTTATTTTGAATAGTAATTAAAGTTTAATTACAAAATTAATTAGCTTAATTACTCCTTAATTACTTGAGCAATTAATCCCAAATTTTGTGGGTTAATTTAATGGGATGAACTCTACCTCCCATGATTTTCTTGGGATTTATTGCTCACTTAATTAGGAAAATTGACTAATTAAACCTTAACTACTCTTTTAAGTTAATTAATGATTAATTAATGTGATGAATAGTAATAAATTGGTTAATTAAGTTTATTAATCATTGTTCAACAATAAGTGAACTAAGGAATAGGGTTGGGACCCCTTTCCCTAAGTTCATTTCACCCTTTTAAAATGAAATTAATTAAGATTTAACTAATTAATTAAATCACTTAATCAAATTGAAATCATAATCACATCAGACCTGAATTAATTAAATCATGGGAGATCTTTAGGTGTTTAATAACCGAGAAGTTTAATGAAATTATGGTTAGTCCACATGTGTGGGAAAATAATAAGAGTAATTAATTAAGTCCCTTAATCTAATTAACTATTAATCATGAGCCAATTGCATTAGGCCCCTTTTATTTTCTAGGATCATTGCAAGTTTATTTTCCATGCATATCATGTTAGCTCATAATTATTTAGTTAATTACCTTAAGGTGACATAGGTAAGGGTAATTAATTCATCTAATTAAGGGTTCAACTTAATTAACCCATAAAATAAACTTAATTACATTTACTTAAATTAAATCAAATCAATAATGTGGGAATGGGTTTAAAATAATAAGTGATGATTTCTCTTCTCCTCTTTAAATCAAATCAAATCCAAAACTTAATTAATAAAGAAGCTTTGGTTTGCTTTAAATAATCTTATTTGATTTGATTGTCCTTAAGAACTAGTTTGGTTGAATGAATCACATGCTTATATTTGATTATCCTCTTTCCAATCATGTTAAATTTGGTATGTCATTTGAATTCATACATCCATCTTTTCAAAATCAAGTAAAATAAAATGGATTTCCTTTATGTAAGCTTGCATGTGTTGATTTAATTTAATATATGTGTGGCTATTATCACTATTAAATCCAAATATATTTTCAAAAGCTTATAAATGAATAATAATATGTGCTATGATGCTAGTTATAAATACATAAGAAATGCATGTGCTTATAGCTTAAGTGTATGAATGGTGAGTTCTCATTCCTCTATTCAGGTGTTGATTTATATAAGATTGAATTGTAATGGGTATATAGTGCATCACAGGAACAGGCTTTAGCTAGCCCCAAGGAGGCCATTTGATTACCTCACTTTCATGGTTTAACAACGGCATGTACCCATTTGATTTCATTCTTATGTATTTCAACATTAGAATTTTGATAGAGCTTTAATTCATATATATAAATGATTCAATTAAAAAAATATACAATCTTTGCATGGTTTTCTTTCCCTCATTTATGTATACATCCATGTGTGTCCAAGAAAAGAAAGTATAAAGTATGGACATCCAGGAATACTGAGGCTTTAGTTAGCCCCAAGGAAGTCATTTGATTACCTCACTTCCCGTTTAACAATGACACATACTTGCCTATATCTTTATACATGTATATGTATATGTGATTTATGAATGAAAATTCCATTTTACATTAAAATTGCTTGCATTAATAATTGACTAAGTGGTTGAATTAATTAGCCATATGATTTGGAGCTTACTTCCTATGTTGATGTACACAAATTTACATATGTTTGAATGCAAATGGGTATATAGTCTAGACATCCGAATATGAAGGCTTTAGCTAGCTCTAAGGAGGTCATTTGATTACCTCACTTCCCTTGGTTTAACAGTGATGCCTGTTTAATTTCATTATAATTTCCTTTTTGTATAAGAATTTGGATAAAGTTTTAAATTAATATGTTTAAATAATTCAATCAAATATAATATAAATTATAAACATATACATTCATTCATCATTTAAGTGTGCTAAAATATGTTGCATGTATAGATACACTTAGGATTAAATCATATGAATGTTACATGTGATGGAAAGGAATGATTTAATATATGTCATGTATGGTAGTAATTCAATTAAATTAATCTTAAGATGCCTTTCATTTTGAATGGGATTATTTAAAGTGAACCTAAACTTAGGATTAATTAAATCATTTAATAAGACATTCACTAAAGAGAACTAAATCAAATTAATATACTTTAGAAAATTACTTAGGTAGGGATGAAAGAGGAAATCCTCTTTTCTCTCTTTATAACACTTAGTTGCTAAGTGTAATCAAATGAAACAAAAGAAAATAGAAATTAAAATTCACAAATCAATTAAACTACTTCAATTGAAATCAACTGTTCATGTTAAATTGATTCCTTCTACATTTAGAAAATACAAAACTAATGCCTAACAAGACTTACCACACAAGCCTTAATACATATATTATAATTAATTCACTCTAGCTCTAAGTTAGAATGATGTATGATGTGATGCATATTTTGTTTTATGATGTATTATTTTAGATTAGATGTTAGGGTGTATGCTTTGTAGATTTAATGATAAATATTAGCCTAATCATGTTTTTCGCATGGGATTATGCTTAATGGATGCTTAAAAATAAATGTTAATACTCTTTTTACAGGTTGCTTAAATCCTTAAGCATAATCCAAGTTAGGATAGGTGGGCTTAATTACCCATGTAAGGTGCTAAGTCTAAATTATAAATACAATTGCTTGGGATTATATGTATATTTAGCTAACCTCTATTTTGTAGGTGTAGTTAGGTTTACTTTTCCCTCATAAATGTAATTTTGTAATGGGAATTAGGATTAGTGCTATGGGGATTAGGATGAGCGGTGGAAGGCTTTGTCTTGGGGTGCCCTATGATGCCTTTGAAGCATCATCCAAATCAAAGAAGGAACTAAATAAAAAATGGAGATATGAAGAAAGAAGACCCCCATAGCATTTAATACAATTATAATTATTCTTTCATATTCTAGGTTGTATAAGGTTAGAGCTCAGTTACCCATCTTTTCTCTCTTCGGGTTGTATGGCGGTTCCTAACCGCACCTTTTATTCTTTTATGATAGTTTATATAATTGTTAGACGTTATGTTTACATTGTGCATTAGAACGACATGCTTTTCGTAATCTAAAATGATTGATGCTTTAATGTGTGGCTTGGATATGATTAGGCTCTTAGGATAAAAACAACTTTTCTACCCAACTAATCACTCATAACTAAATTTTAGATAACTCGTAACCTCATCATAAAGCCTAAGACATAAATAAGATAATTAAAAGATTTTAGCAACCCTTAGTTGTATGGTTGTATGTTGCACATCATGCATGCATATTCTTTTCTCTTGAACATGAAGGATCTCCATCCTTGCACGATAAAGGAATGCTTGACCTGAGGGCATCTCATGTGGTGGAGAATACCTTCTAGCTGATTTCACCCATAACCTATTTCATCATGCATTTAGGCATAAGAAATCCTAAAGCCTCTAAAATGATGTGTCTAAAATGAAATAAAATATGAAAAGATTTTGCATCTATAGATTAAGTCATATACTCATACCACTCATGCTCTAGTCTCTTAGGTAGTGTGTTTAGGACTTTAGTCTCTTTCTAATTAAATAACTACCCTAGCTATCTTGCAATTCTTAAGATTGAACTATATGGTTTTAAAATCGGAGGAGGAGTTAGCTTAAAGCCTCGAGTATAAGTCGGACACCTTCTATGGCTTGCCTAGATGATTGGTCGGAAAGGGCTATTTGGCTTCCTCTTGTAGGCTAGTCCTTGTTGATTAATTTCTTGAATGTTTTAATGGTAAAGTCCTTAAGCATGACCCAACCATGGATATTCTTTAGTAGAATCTCAATGGCATGTTGTTGGATGTGGTTCACTTTCATGCTCAAGTTGCACCTAATCCAAAAGGACTCATTGAGTTTCTATAATGAGGTCACCTACATCACCTCTCTAGCTCCAGCAAACCTCTTAATGAAGAGGTGCTCCAACTCAAAAGTCTTCGAACCATTGGGAAGTTCAATGTAATCAAATGCAACACGATACTAACGAAAAGGCGGGAGGAGTTGCCATGTTTACAAATCTAAAGTGTGGAATGTGCTATCGTGAGTTCCCCCATCAAAGATCTTGAAGGATGGTGGCACAAAACCATAAATAAATAAAACTAAATAAAACCTAAACCTAAAAAATAAACCTAAAATAAATAAAAAATAAAACCTAAAACTAAAAAAAAACCTAAACCTAAAATAAAATAAAATAAACATAAATATAAACTAAAATAAAAACTAAACTAAAATAAATAAAACCTAAAAAAAAACTAAAAAAAAAAAAAAACTAAAAATAAAAAAAACCTAAAAAACCTAAAATAAAAAAATATACCTAAAAAAAAAAAAATAAAACCTAAACATAAAAAAAAAATAAAATAAAATAAAACCTAAAAATAAAATAATAAAACTAAACTAAAATAAAACATAAACTAAACTAAAATAAATAAATAAATAAACTAAATATAAAAATAAAACTAAATAAAATAAATAAAATAAAATAAAATAAATAAATAATAAACTAAAATAAACCTACTGTTTTGCTTAATTTTTTAAGAGAACCTTACCCTAAACTTTACCCTTATCCTACCCTGAGCCATAAAAGTGACTATCCTAGGCCTAAACCTAAAACCCTACCCTAATACCTCTACTAACCCTCCCCCACCTTACCCCAGGCCCTGAGCCCTAAACCTAAACCCTGGGCCCTAACCCTAAACCCTACTGAGCCACAGGACTAAACTGACCCTACCCAGGCCTAGTTAACTCTTTGACCTACACTGCTCCTAAACCCCCACCCCACTCCTGGGCCCTAAACTCCACAACCTAAATCTTACTGAGCCTTACCCACTGGGCCTAAACCTACCTAACCACTGACTTAAACCTAAACCTGAGCTACTAAACCCTAACCTAAACCTAAAACCTAAACCTACTAAAATATTAAAATAAATAAATAAAAACTAAACATAAATATAATAGAAAATAAAAGATAAAACCTAAATAAATCCTAAACACAAAATAAAATAAAATAAAATAAAATCTAAAATATAATAAATAAAACCTAAACTAAATTAAAAAAAAATAAAATAAACCTAAGAAAAAACCTAAATAAAATAAAAATTAAACATAAAATAAAATAAAATAAACCTAAAATAAAATAAAATAAAAAACTAAAAGTGAAACTTAAAAAAAAAAAAAAAAAAACCCAAACCCTAAACTAAAAAAAATGAATCCTAAAATAAAAATAAAAAATAATCCTAAACCTAAACTTAAATAAACTAAAATGAAATAAATTAAACCTAAACCTAAACCCTAAACTAAATAAAATAAAATAAACTAACAATAAACCTAAACCTAAAATAATAAATAAAACCTAAAATAAACCTAAAATAAAAACCTAAAACATAAACCTAAACCTAAACCTTAAAAGCTTAAAACCTAAACCTAACTACATAAAACCTAAAATAAAATAAATATAAAACTTGTGGTGAAAGAATATTCATATTTTTATTCATCTATCCCCTTTTGGAAAGAGGATAAATGAAAAAATAAATACAACACCTTGTTGGGATACCACATAGATCTGTAGATGTTCTTATTAGGGTGATCATGTATAGCATTGAGGAAAGGTGTACTATCTCGAAAGATAGAAGTCACCACCGTGCAATGGACCTAATCACCTTAATAAGGACTCTTAAGGACTATGGGTCTTCAGAATGTACCAGAGATTCTTCCCCTACTTTACATGGAAAAGTAAAGTAAGGTTTATTTTAAACCGGGTTCATTAAGTTCCCTACAGGGGCAAGCCCCATAGTTAATTACATCCCAAAGAACAAGATTCCTTAGGAATACTCTCGATTAAGGTAAATGATCATTTTCTCCAAATATTTTAAAGGTTGGACTATCAAATGATTAGTTTTTTTTTAGAAAGTCAAGTGGGATCGATCGCAAGGAGGGAGTTCTTATTGAAGCCAAATAAAGATAAGTAGGGGATGCTTAGGATACTAGGAAGCCTAGTAAGCATCCCAAACTATCCTATGGTTGGGCTTTACATTTTTGAAATTGAATTGATTTGTTTTAGTTGAATTTTTATTAGAATGTTAGGGCTTACAATTCCATGATACAAGGTCATTGAAATGCCTAAGAGGTGAGGATTTATGCTTGTATCCCATAAAGGGAAGTAGCAATCTTTGAACCTAAATCTAGGGAGCTTTAGGGAGGGCCAAAAGCATGTCCTAAATCTTAAGTGAAAATGGGTATTTGGTTTACCTCCAAAGGAGAAGATAAACCACCTGATTCTTGGACTTACAACCACCTGGGGGTGGCCGCCAATTAACTCCTCTTATGATTTTAAAACATGTTGGCAAGTCAAATGCTTTTGTAAGATAGCTAAGTTGTTTATTTAGAAAGAGACTAAGTCCTTAAACACACTCCCTAAGAGTCTAGATCATGTAGGGCATGATTTAATGACTTAAATCTAATGCTAATTTTGTTACATTTTATTTTCATTTTGTACAATAAATTTTACACATGATTTATGATTTATATGCATAATGCATGAGAAATTATATTATGGTCCAAAATCAGCAAATAAGGAGGTGTGTTTCCACCATGGATCTCAAAGGCAAGCCAAGTTCTCTGGCAAAGGTGGAAGCCCTCCAATCAAGAGTGAAACAATATACTTTTTTTAAGCATGATGTGAGAAAGAAAATACAACATTCAGCTAAGGGGTTGCTAATTCTTTTATCTTGTTTATAACTTAGACTTTTGGTGAGGTTATGAGTTGTTTTATTTTTAGTTTGAATTGATTAGTTGGATAGAAAATTTATTTTCCTAAGAGCCTAATCATCATCCAAGACATACATCAAAGTAAAGAATAAACTAGGAAAAGATGCCATCTTAATGCACAAGCTAAATAAACATCAATCAATTTATAAAGTTAGCATAAAAGAATAAGAGGCCAATTATGGTCGGGATCCACCACACAAACCCGAAAACAAATTGGATAGTCGAGCTCTACCCTTATACAACCCAGATTACAAATGAATTAAATACAGTCAAGAAGGAATTCATTGTTATGGGGGTCTTCATTCTTTATTTCTTCATTTCTTCTTTCTTCTTTCTTCTTTCTTCTTTCTTATTTCTTCTTTTAGTTAGTTGGAATGTGGTTGCTCCAAAGGCTTCACATGGTACATAAAGCATAGCCTTATAACCAATGTTCATCCTAATACCCCATAACAATCATTACAAAATCCTAATTATAAAATTACATGAAAATGGGAAAAAGGAAATCTAACTAAAACTTGCAAAATAGAGATTAGCTAAACACACCAAATAATCCCAAGAATTTATATTTATATGTTGGACTTAGCACCCCTCACATGCAAAACAAAGTCCACCTAGCCTATTTTGGATTATGCTTAGGGGTATAAGCACCTGCACAACAAAAGCAGTTATATTTTTATTACAGTGCCCCTTAAGCACAATCCCTAGAAGATAATGGTTAGACTAAGATTGCCCTACCATTCATTCTGCACACATACACCCTAACATCCAGACAAAAATAATACATCACAAAATAAAAGTAAACATCAAACCATGCATTGCCCTAACCTAAAGCGAGAAGTGGTGAGTTAGCATAAAGTGTGTGTGTGTTTAAGCTTTAAGGTTGAAGTTTTCTAAGTATGAAAATGTTCAACTTAGAGGGTGGTTTCATTTAAGTGACTTAGTTTATTTGGTTGATTTTATGTTGTGATTTTATTAGGTTTGAATGAACCTACAATTAATTACTAAGTTGAAAAGAGAGAAGAGAAGAGAACTTCTCTTTCCTCCCTAAGTAATTTCTAAGGTAGATTCATATTTGATTTTTTGTTTAGTGAATGTTTTATTATGTGTTTTAATTAATCCTAAGTTTAGATTTTCCTAAACAAACCTTTTCAAAAGAAAGGCATTTTAAGATTAAGTAAAGTGAAATACTATCACAAAACACACAACACTTCATTTCTTTCCCAACATGTGTAACATGCATATGGATGAACCAAGCATATCTATACATGCAAATGGAAGTGTTTAGCACACCTTAATGATGAATTCTAAGGGTTGTTACTTAAGAAAATTTAGATGCTTCATGATGCATGATTTTGTTTAGTAGAAAAGAGTGATTCTTTTATCCATTTTTCATATGCACATTTACAAGTATAAAAGACATAAGTAAGTATGGTGCCATTGTTAGCACCAGGGGTGTAAGGTATAAGACCTACATGGGCTACTTAAAGCCTCACAACCTAGGGGTTGTCAAGACTAATATACCACTTTTCTTAAATACATGTGCACAAAAAGAAATGCTTGGAAAGAGAATCATGCAAAAAGTTTATGTTTATTTGATTTTGGTTCGATTGTTTAGTTTATATGTGTGATGAGGAATTCCTTCTTAAGTCATGACAAGATTATATTGGAATAGATTTGAGCAAGTGTTATGTCCTTTTCAAATGGACTATACACTTTGCAAATCCTATACAATTCTATTTTTAGAAAGAGAGGGAGAATCACATAACACATTTTATACTATTCATATGCAAACTCATAAATAATCCTAAGTAGCATACCTTTGTTATGATATTTGATTTATAAGTTTTGAAAATAATTTTGATTTAATAGTGATAATAGCCATTCACAATCTTACTTTAGCCAAAACATGCAATTTGACATAAAGGAAATATTTAATTTTAATTTGATTTTTAAAAGGCATGAATGTATGATTTTCATGTGACATACACATTTAGCATGCTAGGAAAGAAATAAAGTGATGAAAGCATGTATAAATTCATTCACCTAATTAATTTCTAAAGATAATATTATAGAATAAGATTATTTAAAGAGAATTCAAAATTATTTTAAATAGATTTTTGTTTTGTTTTGAGTTTGATTTGAATTTTAAAAAAGTGAAAAAGGGTTGCTGGTCCTAATGCATTTCCCACATCAGTATGATGTTTTAGTTTATTTTTAGAACCATTAGATGATTTTTATATTTTGTTTAGGTTAAGGTGTGAATTAAGTCCATTAATTACCCCTTACACCACTTTAACATATTTAATTAAATAATTATGAGCCAACGTATGACATAAAACCACTCAAAGAATTTAAATCAACAATGCACCTATAAAAGAAAGGGCCAAATGCAATTGGCTCATAATTAATGATTAATTAAGCTAAAAGATTTAATCTAAGTACATTCATAACCCTTCCCACACATGTGGGTTGGATTTTGATTTTCTTAAGTTACTTAGGTTTTTGAACACCTAAGCTACCCAAGATGAATTGGTTAAGTTTGGAATGTTTTGAAAATTTTATCAAGTTAATTAAGTGATTAGTGGATTAGCCCAATTAAGTTTAGATTAAGGAAGAAAGAGGGTTTAAGGAATAGCTTAAGGAAAATATCCCAAAATTATTCCATAAACCTCCTGTTCACTTAAGCTAAGCTTAATTAACTTAATAAAGGGGTTAAACCATTATTCACATGTTTAATTAAGCTTAATTACATTAAGAGAGTGATTAAGGATTCATTAATTGATTTCCTAATTAGCTCATCAATAAATCCCAAGAAAATTAGAGGGAGGAGGTCATCCCACTAAATGCATCTGAGAAATTGAAATGAATTAATGAAGTAATTTGTGAGTAATTAGAGTTATTAAGTTTTAACTAAAACCCTAATTAAGGGAAATGTACTACTCCAAATATATCAAAATTAATTTTAGTGAATTTCATACTGAATTATCTTCATAATGCATTTTATTTTGTATTTTTTTTATTTTTCTACATTTAGTTATGAATATTTAAAGATTTAGTGATTAAGGAATTAATTAAAACCCCTAATTATATAACTAATCGTCGGTGCCATGTGGATCGCTGACGTGGTGCACGCTTTTCACATGGTGCAATGGGATTCATCACTTAAGTTATCACATCTCAATGTCACGTTAGTGCATCGCTATGCACTTTCTCTCTGGATTGTCTGATCAAAGATCGGATTGAGATCGATCCCATGATTTCTAAAGGGATTAATCATAGATCCTAAGTGGATTAATCAGGACCATCCATCCAAAATGTGTGGATGGACTTTCCATGATTCATCACTGAGCTTGCCTATGGGAGAGGGCATCTGTCCACTCTTTAGGGCAAGATATGAACTCTATTAAGCTTAGATTGAGCACAAACTTTACCCACACCATCTAGGAGTGAGCATAAGTAGATATAATGACCAATTGTACTTGAGGTGAAAATTATCTTCATAAAGGACAAGACACTCCCTATTTTAGGTTTGGTTTGAAGGAATACCTCGTCAGAGGCTATCACCGATGCTCCCAACCATCGAGGTAGCTTCATCTAGTAGAGACAAAGCTCTGTTGAAGGTTTGAGGGGTTAAGGTTGAGTGGATCCTATGGACCAAGCTCTCTTCAAATGCTCATGACCTTGGTCTAGCTCCCACCTCCCTTTCTTTTGAAGCTCAGTAGAAGCTTTGGATGAGTTTGATTAGGCCCTCTGAGGATGCTTGAAGGAGGAATTGGATTGGAATTGGGTATTGCTAAGTTGGAATTTCTCTTAGCCTCTCCTATTTTTGGTTCAAAGAAATGGAGAAGAGGAGAATGGGAAATGCTTGGGAATTGCCTGAGGAAGCTTGGAGTGCTAGCTCTAGGTCTACCTGGCTTAATCGAGTGTGAGTGTCTTGGATTCAAGTGAAATGAGGGGGAGTATATCTCCCCCTTGAAGGATCGGACGATCGAGCAAGGCTTTATTATTTTGATCAAATTCACCCCATTCAATGGGTTATTTTGGCTATTAAGGTTTGCACATGGTTCGTTTATAGTACGGGGGTAGTGGAGAAGTGCCATGTGCTGATTTTGGGTGGAGGAGTGATTGATATGTGGTTGAAATGAAGGGACTGGTTGATTTTGGCCTTAAGTTGGGTTTGGCTGACCCAAACCCATTGGGTCATGTGCACCATGATCACTAGTGTCCACTTGGTCCACTAAGATGGTGCCAAGTGGCCATGAAGAGGATTTGACCAAATTCCAAGTGAATTTGGCCAAGAATTATCCATTGACCTAGGGTTAAAATGATCATTTGGCTTGTATTTTAATTTGAATTTGTTTGGAATGATAGAAAATGAGTTACACCAAGTTTAAATGAATTTGGGGTTGATTTAGTATGATTTGGCTCATGTTGACCTATTTAAGTCAAAATGGGTCAACTTGGGTCAAGTAGACCAATTGGTCAAATTGGGTCAATCCAAGGGTTAGGTCAAGTTCAAATGATCATATGAATTGATTTGGTATATTTGTTTCCAATAAATTTGGTATATATTTAGATTTGGTTCATTTGATTTCATTTAGGTAAAATGGGTCAAGTTGACCAATTTGACCCATTTGAACTATTTGGGTTAGGTCATGGGTTGGTTTAGGTTTCATTGGTCATTTGAAATGTATTGGTATCTTTATTTCCAATCAATTTTGGTTTAATTTGATTTTGGCTCAATTTGACCTTTAGGTCAATTGGGCTAGGTTGGGTCTAGTTGGCCAATTGAGGCTTTGGTCAAGTTCAACAAGTGATTTGGAATGAACTTGACCCATTGGTTTTAATCAATTTGGCTTAGATCAAGTTTTGACCCATTTTGACTTTTAGGTCAATCAACTTGGGTCAAGTGGCCAATTGCTAGGTTAGGCTCAAATGATGATTTGGTCAAGTTCAAACATTGATCATGAATGAGTTTTGATCAATGGTTTCAATCAATTTGTCCTATGGTGGATTTTGGCTAATTTAGGTTGCATTTTGGCTAAGTGTTGACTTGGTCACCTTAGGTTTGACTTGGTTTGACCCAATTTGAGTGATTTGTCATCTCATGAAGATTGTTGCTCACATGTGAGGCTTAGGTGGGCTTAGTTCAATCCAATTTGGGTAGGATTAAAGCTAAAAAGGGACTTTAGATCACTTTGGGTCAAGTGAGCCTAAGTGGGCCAATTGACTTGATCAAGGACTGAATTAAGTTTGGATGAACTCACATATAGACTTATGATTGAAATATAATCCATTTGCAAGTGATTTGGAGTCAAATGGGTTTTGATTCATTTGACAATTTCAAGTTCAAAGGGTGAACATGAGTTTGATTTGGGTTTAATTTTTGAATTTAGTTTTGGTTTGATGATTGAAATTTGTATTTTTATTTAGATTCATGATTGAAGGATTGATTGAATCATGAAGAAAAATCAAGGGTTTTGCTTGATTTGAATTTGATTTGGCTAAGTTCAAGAATTTGACTTGAAAGGCTTAAGATGAATTTAGGTTGAATTTGGATTTGATTTTTTTAATTGATTTTGGATATCTAAATTTATTTTCATTTATATTTGTGAATATAAATGAGAATATAAATGGGTTATGAGAAAATTTCTTGAATTTAAATTGATTTGGATTTGATTTAGGCTAAGTCCATAAGATAGAATCAAAGTGACTTAGGAAAGATATTTGGAGTTAGATTTCAATCATGGGCTTCAACCATTTGGAATTGATTAGAGTTTTAAGAAATTAATTAAGTTGGAATTGAATTTAAAGGAGGAAGTGAAGATTTGGTTCAAGCCAGGCAAGTTTTCTAAAACCTCAAGGCATGACCTATTCATATGGCTAACTTTCTAAGTCTCTAGGCTAGGTTGAGTGTCCACCTAATCACTAGATGTGTCTTAAGACTAAGGAAACTCTTAGTGTCTAAGAGAAGTCCTATGTCTAGAATGGAGGGGTTGAGAGCTCATTCTGAAAATGAGGTCAACAAAGGGAACCCAATAGCCTTACATCTTCCAAAGCAAAATAACTGTCAAGGTAACCTGCTTGTGGAAAAATAGATAGAACCCAACCTAAGGGAGACTACAGAGTGAGTACCGACCTGGGGATTTATCTCAACTTAGGTAGTCAGGCAATTCCTATAGGGAGTTCTGTTAACATTGCTCTAAAGATAGGATGCCTGCTTAGGAAAAGAGGCCCTTTAGGGGCTTGAATTCCTAATCCACAAGAAAAATTTTTTGTTTATTTATTTAGTTTATTTTATTGTGAAACCTGTTATTTTGGGAGGAATAAAACTAAGAAAGAGCTTATATTAGCCTAGACCTATCTCAGATTTACCAAACAAAAGGGAGAATCTGCACATCCATTGAATAAATTCTCCAACCACAAGGGTGGCTACTATGAAAGGGGAACTTATTCAATCTAAAAGTAACCTAGGTAGTGTCTAAATGGGTCATAAAGGACGTGATCCAAATAGAGTGCCAGGAGAGGGCCACTTGATCCAAAACCCTGGAGAAGATAATATGCATAGGTATTCGGCAGCCAACTCAAGGAGAAAGCATGGGACTCACATCTGCCAAGAGTGGTGTATCCACTAGGTGAGTCGCTGTCAGCATAGCAACATCAACCAACCTAAGGTGCCCATTAATTTGTAATAATCAGCCTAGGAAGAAAGCTCAGAGACTCACATCCTCCTATAGTAGAACTGATTGCTATGATAGTCTGTCTTCAACTCGATAGGTGCCATCCGACCTAGGATGACTACTGAGTGAATGCCACTAGGGGACTTATATCAACTCAAATGTAGTCAAGAGGGAAGGAGCCACTTGGGGACTTACCCTAAAACTCAAATATACTCGACCTAGTCAGTGCATGATGATCAATTTAAGAAGAAAGCTTGAGAACTCACATCCTCTTAAACAAAATCAACATGAGGCGCTATGGCGGAAGATAACTAAACTAACAAGGTGCTCATTGGTTTGCAATGATCAAGTTAGGAAGAAAGTGTAGGGACTCACATCTTCCAAAATAAGGAACCATTGGGGTGACATACTGAGGTAGCATGTATGTAGACAAGAGCCTAATGAGTGAGTGCCACAGGCGGCTTACTCCCACATCAAAATAGCCCTAGACAAAAGATATGTGTTTGTTGAAGGAATAGGATGCCTCTAGGGGACTCTTATACCTAGAACTCGAGGATACTCAACCTAGTTAGTGCATGATAGCTAGTTCAAGAAGAAAGTGTCGGGACTCACATCTTCTTAAACAAAGTCAACATGAGGTAGTTTATTGGCTTAGCAATGAAGACTATTAAACTAACACGATGCTTGTTGGTTTGTAATGTCCAAGTTAGGAAGAAAGAATGGGGACTCACATCCTCCAACAAATGACCATTGGGATGACATACTAGCAAGGTAGCATGTAAACCTGACTTAGAGCAGCTAATGAGTGAGTGCCACAAGGGGCTTGCTCCCACATCAAAATAGCCTGAGACAAAAAAACATGTGTTTTTTTTTACTATGTTAAAGGGAATAGGATGCTGCTTGGGTTCTCTCACACCTACCCTAAACACACTTGGGGAATTGAATAAAATGGTGCCACGGATGGCAACCATAATTCCCACTATGAAAGGATGTCGCTGGTTCTCTCACACCTAACTTAGTTGTGCTAATAAAAATAGGATGCCTCTTGGGTTATCTTACACTTATTCTAATAGCACCAGGAGATTGTGTTTATGTCTTGAAAGAGGGATAGGATGCCTCTTGGGTTCTGTTACACCTATCCTAAACATGCCATGGCGGATTCAAGACATGCAAACATCGCTTTAAAAGAAGAGAATATTTTGATGAAATGGAATCAAATTTTTTTTCTTTTGTTGATAATTAATTTCAAACATGTTTTATGCATAATATTTCTTCAAATAGATCCCATTAATTGGAAGCAAAGGTGTTCCCTTTACAATCAATGACCGATAAGATCCTCTTTGTAGGCCTTCTCTATGACATAGGGGCCTTCCCAAGTGGGTTCAAACTTGCCTCCCATCTTTCGACGGGCAACAATTGGTCTCTTTAGGACTAACACAAGATCCTCTACTTGGAAAGACCTAGGGCAGACTAGCTTGTTATGAGCTTAAATCATTTTAGCTTTGTATAACTTGAGGTTTTGGCATGCTCGTAGGTGATCTCCTCCAAACCTTCTTCTAACAACTTGCATTTTGTTCTGTAGTGATCTTGCTACCCAATGCTATCCTTAGTGATGGGAGTTGAACTTCTAAAGGTAGAAGGACTTTAGACCCATACACTAAAGAAAATAGGCTAGACTGAGTTGGGGTTCTGTATGTGGTGCGGTAGGCCCACAATGCTTTAAACAATGGGTCATTCCACTACTGCTTATTACCGTCAAGTGTCTTCTTTAGTTTTTGGATGAGAGTTTTATTGAATTCTTCTGCTAAGCCATTTTCTCTAGGGTAGTAGATGGTAAACTATCTCCAATCTATACCATGTATTTTGGTGAAGCTGTTGATCTTGGTGCTTTTGAATGCTATACCATTATCGAATATAATTCATCGTTGCACCCCAAACCTATATATGATATAGTTCCAGAAAAATTGAAGCACATGCTGAGCTGTGACTTCTCTGAGTGGAATTGCCTCCGCCCACTTGGAAAAGTAATCGATGGCTGCTAAGATGAACCGATGACCCTTGGAAGAAAGAGGATCGATATGACCCATAATGTCAGTACCCCAATACTCAAATGGCCTTGAAGCTAATGTAGGTGTAAAATGTTGGGTGGTTGATGTAGGATCACACCGTGCACCTGACACTAATATCTCCCAGCTACATCCATGTCTGTAATCATCAAAGGCTACTAGTATCCTAGTCTCTTGATCTTCATCTTCATGTTCAGATTGGATTGATGCACTCTGCATAAGCCTAAATATACCTCGGTCATGATCCTACATGTTTTGTGTTTGTCTAAATAGCGTAACTACATTTGATCAAAAGATCATCGATACAAGGTGCCATCAACGAGAGCATAAGAGAGAATTTTTTATTTCACCTGATGGGCTTGTGAATTTTCTTGAGGTAGTTGATCGGTGTTCAAATAGTCTATGAATGGTTGCCTCCAATATGACTCATCATCCATTTTGGAAACAACAACCTCACCTTTAAGAGAAAGTTTCTCGATGAGTTCAGCATTAATAAAGGATAGGACTTATCTATTTTGGACACTTATTGGAATAGACTCATCTTCTAGACATGCCAATTTCTTAGCAAGTTTATCCAAAGCATATGGTACTGCATTCTCTACTCGGGGAACCTTGTAGATGGTGACTTCAAGGATTTGGGCCAATAACTTCATAGTATATTCATGGTAATGATGAAGCTTAGGTTTGAGAACCTTGTAGGACCTGGCAATCTAGTTGATAACCAACTAAGAATCCCCATAAATGTTGATGCTCTTGACACATACTGTGATGGCTAACTCCTTAAAGCCTCATACTCAGCTTCATTATTGGTGAAGGGATTGGAGAGGTTGTGTGAGAATCTCATCACATCACCATGTGGAGTTAAGAGAACTAATCCTATCCCTACCTTTCCTAGAAGAGTAGATTATGGTGCTTCTCCTTTATGAAAGGAAGTTGCACCATCAAAATACATCTCCCATCGATTATCAACCTCCCTAAGTTCATGTTTGTCGGGAGATCATCACTAAGCGTGAATCAATAGCAGTGGGTGTGAGGCTAAGAAACCTACTAGTATCAAACATCCGGATAGCATTGGCTATGTCATGAGATACTACAGTGGATTGGTTTTGAAAATCAAGTTCACCTTATGAGAAAGCATATAGTGCCATAGCTTTTGGGATGCAAAGATCAAAGCTAGGCAATGTTTCTCAATAGGTGGGTAGTTCACTTCAGCAGGAATCAAACAATGACTGAGGTAGTAGAGAGCACTCTCCTTCCCATCATAGTTAGCTTGGGCCAACAAAGTGCCGAGAGAGTCATCCAATGCAGCAGTGTAGAGGATGAGTGGCCTACTGAAAGGGCTACTAGAACTGGTAGCTTCACCAAATATTGCTTGATATCTTCAAAGGCATGTTGGCCCTTGTCATCCCACTTGAACTTGTCATCCTTTTTGACAAGTGCTGAGAATGGCCCTTGTCATCCCGATAGGATAGAAATAAAGCGTCTTAGATACACCAACCTTCCTTGGAAAGATTTGAGTTGAGTTAAACTTTTAGGAGGTGGAATTTTTTAGATAGCTTTGATCTTTTCTGGATCTATTTCTATTCCTCGATGTTGGACATCAAACCCAAGGAATTTTCCTGAAGCTACACTGAATGCACACTTCAGAGGTTTCATTTTGAGGTTATATTATCTTAACCTTTCAAAAAATACTCTCAAGTCAAAGAGATGGTCTTCCTTTTCTTTTCTCTTGACTACTAGATCATTAATGTAGCACTCAACCTAATGATGGATGAGTTCATTGAAGATCTGAGTAATGGCTAGTTGGTATGTAGCACCGTATTTTTAAGGCCGAAAGGCATGACCCTATAACAATAGATTCTGATTGGGGTTTGAAAAGTAGTGTTTCTTTCATCCTCAGGGGGCCATCTTGATATGGTTGTAGAGAGATGACCCATCAATTAAGGAAAAAACTACATGAGATGAGGTGATGTCCACCATTAATTCTAGTATAGGAAGAGGAAACTCATCCTTAGGACATGCCCAGTTTAAGTCCCTCAAATCAACACATATACAAATTTGGCCATCCTTCTTGTTAACTGGTACGACACTGGCTAACCAGGTAGGGTATTTTTGTTCCCTGATGAAACCATCATCGATAAATTTCTTGACTTCAAAAATGACCTATTGTTTAAATTCTAATCACATGCATTTAGAAGCTTGCTTGATAGGGTTAACGCTAGGATCTATTACTAGTTTGTAGACTGCTATGTTAGGAGATAATCTAGGAATTTTAGCATAACTCTATGCAAAGTAGTATTTAAACTCAGTCAATAGCCTAACTAAGTCATTGGTTTTTTTTCATTCAGAAATGAACTGATGTATGTCGGGCATGGATTTTCTTCTATCCCGAGGTTGATTTCTTTAAGCTTGTCGATTGTTGAATGGATCTCCTCTTCAAATTATGGTGATGCATGTTTGATTTAGAGATCATCTAGATCATTTAAAATTTCTAAGCACACATCCTCATAAGGTTTGGTGTTGTATGAAAAGAACCTATTAGACTCCAAATGATTGGTGACAACTAAATAATAATTATCATCAACAAATGGACCCACTGTACCGAATCATAGTCCTAATCTTGATTGTGCATCCCTACCTGTGTTGTTCCACAGCTTTTCGAAGTACTCTAACCTGTGCTTAAACCATGTATAAGGAATCAAACCCTTCTTTGCAAGATTAAGAACACAATGAGAGTACCAATCAAAACATAATTCCATTAATTCTTTATTTGAAATATCCTCAAATCATACATCAATTTCTCGACTTGAAAGGAATCTCTTTAGCTTGACTTCTCTGGAAGACTAAGGGGCTTCCTTAACTACTAAACCTTAAACTTTTTGAGATGAAAGTGAGGTTAGAGCTACGGTTCCTAACTACTTCGTGATAATTTCACATATATTTGATTCGAATACATTCGTGCTTTGTATGGAGGCCTGGTCTTCATCATTGTCTGGCTCATGTGTCACCTCTAATGAAACTCATTGAGACGGGTTGGTTGGTATACTAATCACATTAGACTCATCCGTTGAGCTAGATTCCAAGTCTATGTTAATAGTAGGGGTACTCCTATGAACTAGAACATAACCCCTGTTGGCTGATGGCCAACCAGAGGGTCTTCCACCTCTAAAACTGCCTCTATTTCTATCTCTTCCTTTGCCTGACAGAGGTCGAGTCATCCTACCCACATGTCTATATGATGGAATGAACTATGGGTGAAATGTGATATGCAGCTTTACTTCTTCTTCAATTTCCTTTCTTGTTCACTTGGATTTTTATTTTTCTATTCTTTTTCTTTTTCTTTTTCTTTTGATTTTTCTTCTTTTCTTTTAAATTTTAATTTTGTCCAAGTTCATGAGAAATGGTGTTTTTATAAAGATAGTAGGTAGGATCATCATATATCCAACCTCAAGTGAAAATGACTTTCATCTCTTGACATAGTACTCAACCCATCCTTCCTGAACTTCATGCATCTGGATGGAGGGAAAATGGAATCATCTTATTTTGATGTATCCAAAATCTACTGAGCAAAGCGGTGAATGAAGTATTTGAATTAATTATATAAAACTTGGCTTTAGTCTTCCAGTTATCTATCTTCAAAGGTAACACTATGGAACTTAAAGCACTCTAGCTTTGTTTATTAAATCCTCTCAACATCATCTGATCTCCTCAGAGTGTGGATATGTCGATCCTCAAATAGGAAAGCATCTTTAGACTCATAATGTTCACCTATGCTCATGGATCCATGAGAACTCCGGTAAGTCTGAATCTGCCCATCTTTATTGTGGTAGAGTAATGGAAGATTTTACCTGCACATTAGGCTCACCTACAGCTTCACCTATGGGACCCTCAATCAGATGATTCCAAGTCTATCTCAAGAGGCAAACTCATAGTATTTTGAGTAGGAAAGTGCAACTTTGAATCAGAAAGAAGAAGATCAGAGTTGTTATAATTATTGTTTAGACTTGAAGATTTTCCATTAGGAGTAGATTTAGACAACCCATCAGAAGTGACACAGATATAATTCAAACTATTTTTATTCTTCAATTTCTTGGATTTTGAAGGATGTACATAGTAGAAATCAAGTAAAGTAAGAGGAGTGGGGGATTTGATGCCCTCATCCATTGATATAAGATGTATACTAGAAGAAGAGCTAGCTAAAGTAGAAGTAGTCACTGATGTAATAGCTGCAACTATGGACGGGATGATGGACTCGATCGGTGGTTGCACTACTTGGCTATCTCGGGCTGTACAAGCTACTGCTATTACTGTGCTCCCCCTTCTCCTGAGTTGGCTCTTGCAACTTGCAAAGCTTCCTTGATGTTGGCAGTTTGAGCTATCTTAGACACTTGTAAGAAAAGTTTCTTGATTTTTGAGACAATTTTCTTAGAGGTACGGGATAAGGAGATATGCCAACCTTCTTTGGTTTTGGTAGGTCGCAAGTTTTCCCAAGGATTACCTTAATGGAACTAGATGGTTGTTCCATAAGGTATTCCTTCAGGATAACTATAGCACTAGTCTTGAAGCTATGCTCAAGCCAGTCCTTGAATGAAAACAATCTTCCAAAACATGACCTAACATGTGGTGGTAGGGGCAAAAGTTAGGATCATTGCTTTTGACCACTTCCTCGGTCTCCTAGGTTCAGGTAGCCTAAAATTAGACTTCTTTATGAGATTATTAAAGATCTTTCTGATTACCTCCCTCTTAAATGAATAAGGCTTATTAATTTTATTCAAAAGAGTAGGTGGACCATAGCTAGTTGGTGGCGAGTATGTGTACCTCTGCTACCGATGACATGGCTAAGGAAGAGGCGGTGCAGGCCATGGAGGCTGATGTGGTAGCTAGTAGGGCTGCCTTAGTGGTGGTAGAGGAGGTGGATGTGATGCCTGCGGAGCACGAGGTCTCTCAAATGCTCTCTGGCTAGCTATTTCCCCTTATCTACTACTATCATTGCCCCGAGCTTCTTCTCAAAATCTTTTTTTGGCTTCTACTTTGTTGATTGGTCTGGAAATTATGACTATTTAGCTTCTCCTTGTAAGCTAGCTGCATTGTTAATTAGATTTTCAAATATTTTGATGGTGAAACCTTTGGGCACGAAGGCGACTGGGCCATGGATATTCTTAAGCAACATCTCGATGGCATGCTGTTCAGATACTGTGGTTTGCATTTCATACTCAAATTATTCCATCTGAGAATGTAATCAATGAGGGACTCATCAGAGTTTTGTTGAGCCATGACTAAGTCACCTATAGTAACCCATTGCTGAGCTCCAACAAACCTCTGGATGAAGAGTTGCTCCAACTCAGCAAAAATCATCACTGAATTGTTGGGAAGTTCAACGTACCAATCAAAGGCAATTCTTACTAAGCTCCTGACAAAGAAATGGAAGAGTAAAGTGTCACTACCACTGGCATTGTAATAACTGATCCTGAAATGCGCAATATGCTACTTTGAGTTCCCACTTCCATCGAAGCTTTTGAAAGAAGGTGGCGCGAAACCCTTAGGATATTGGATGGCATCAAATTCTTTTGGGTAGGGTCTACCCTTTGGAACTGATGATCCTCCTCGGGCTTGAGCCAATGCTTCTCTCACCTACTACTCAACCATGGTTTTGATATATTTTTCTTGTATGGAGGTACTATCCACTCCCTGCCTATACAAGCTAGTGCTACCCTACTCTACTACTAGAGGTAAAGTCTTGGCTAAATCTAAGACATGCACATACTCTGGCTAACTAGTCTCAACTATAGTAGAATGAACTATCAGTGCTTATTTTTGAAGTGTTAAGATAGCTGCTAACAAGTCCTCGAGTTGCTTCCCCATCCTATCTATTTGTTCATCTTTCTATTTTAACTACCGACGAAGATGTTGGGAAGAGTAGGTGTCTTCCTCCCTCGACCTTCCATACTATGCTCTCACAGGAGAGAACCACGGTATCTACCATGTGTACCATCATTGAATCCTCTAATAAGTAATCTTCATTCAGATCAAAGCTAACATTTTCATCCTCTAAATTAGACATATCCTAAGATTTTCTTCTTCTCCACTAGATACTGAGCTACTATGTCATCTAGGGATTGGTCCAACTACACAAGCATGAAAGATCGGGTCTGACCGATAATGGGATCATTATCATGAATAGATAAGTACCTAACCTCTGACACTACAGAGCTGATCTTGTGAGGACTGTGCTCACTAGAGGAAAGATACTTGACTATTGCTGGATCTAGGCAGAGTGGCACTCCTAGGAGGATCTATGGCCATAAGGGTGACTGAACTGTCTCCTCCTCCTCAATTGTGACCATCTCCATAGCCTGCTATGGTGGTGGTGGTGAAGGGATGACTATTATATTTTGAGGTTGCCATTCCTTCTACACCATGACTAAGGCAGAAGGTCGAGTAGGAGAGCTCAGCCTCATCATAATTAGTGATGTAGATGGGATGGGATTCCTCTACCATAGCTGGATCACCAATGGGGTTCTCTTCTCCTCGATGCGCCTTCATGGCCTAAGTAAATGGGACATGGAGAGACAGAGTGCGTAGAAGAGTGTGATGGAGGCACCACCGACTCTCTTAGGATAGGAGCTCCTCTCTTATGATGTCTAGTCCCCATCAATAAGATACTATAAGTATGTTCAGCATGGTAGCATGCCAATCTGGAAAGTCCATAAGTACGGAGGTTGTTGACTATCGGCTATACCTCCGGTGCCCCTGGCTAGTGACATGAACTGATGTACGGGCCTCTCTAACCCACTCCTGCTTATGCTTCTTGCCCAGACTATGGGGAATAACTGATCTCAAATCAAATTGATCCCTAGGCGTAGATCATCCATAGGTTCCTCCTACTTGACGTAAAATTGATCGGCGGCTACCATACAACCTCCTCCTCTCACTAACAGGTGCCTGAAACTGATTCACTAGTAGAGGTGAAGCAAAAACCCTCCTAGCATCCTCTTAATTAGACCAAGAGAGAGGGTGGAACTAGTTTTTTGTAACCAATGGGGAAACCAACCTAGGTAACTCATCTATAATGGATTGAGTGGCTGCCTCCAACTCTCTAGAATTATGAGTGTGATACTGCTTGATCATGCAATTCTTGTTTCTTTGTTGGGTCCTAGTAGGTTGAGCATAATAGGAACTAGACCCAACCTCGAAAGTAGGGAAGATAGTCCCTAGAATTAGAGGAGCCTTCTGCATTGAGGGAGCCAGTAAGTGGGTACTAGCCCTAATTGGGGTAGCATGGGGAACAATCAGGCGTACTTACACTAGCACTGAAACTTCTACTATGGAAACATCCACACACTTCCTCTTCAGTGAGGGAATCTTTGAGTCATATGGCATGTCAACATGGATGACCGGCTTCTTCCTGGTCATCATGCTCCTGCTAACTATCGTGAGGGGGGTTCCCTCACATATAATCGCCCCTCAAGCCCACCAAAGTGGATGAGCATAGTCGATCGTGGAAGGCTGGCCTGATCCTAGGTTGAATCCATCCCATGAGGAAACATGAACACATACTTCTGCGCTACCATTACAATCAACTAAAACTAAAACTAAAATTGACGTTGATTGAAAGTCTGCAATGTTGAAAACAAACTTGAATTAGATCTCTGTCTTGTTGATTTTGAAATTTAGATTTAGAGTTTGAGCCCACACTTAACAACTTGAAAGTGTTAAGTGGGGCTCAAATGATTTATAAGAGATTTTTTGATTGATTGGAAAGAGGATTTTTGAATGTAGATTCCACTTTCAACAAATTTGGGTATGTTGAAAATGGGTCCAAGTATTTTTTGATGAGATACTTCCATTAGGTTCATGTTTGAATTTTGATTTTTGATTTTGAGGACCCTTTATTTAAAAAATTTGAGTATGTTAAAGTGAAGGGTAAATTGATTTTATTTTTGATTTGAGAATTTTGGAATTTACTCACTTAGCAAATTTGGGTATGCTAGGTGAGGTGTTTGAAAATAATTTCTTCTTTTTTGTTTGTTTGCTTTATTTTGTGAATCATTTGTGGTTTTGAAAATGGAACCCTCATTTAGCAAATTTGGGTATGCTAAATAAAGAACCAAGATGTGTTCTATTTTTTTTTTGAAATATTTTGAAAATATGATTCTTTGCAAATTTGGGTTTGTTAAGGAAATCCTAGTATGTTTCTTTTGTTTTTGATTTTGAAAAATAGGATTCTTAAAAAAGTTAGGTATGCTAAAGAAATCCTAATGTGTTTTATTTTTGTTGAAGATATTTGAAAATAGGATTCTTAGCAAATTTAGGTATGCTAAGGAAATCATAATGTGTTTCTTTTGTTTTGGATTTTTTTTAAAAATGGAGACATCACTTTAGCAAATGTGGTAAGCTAAAGTGAAGTTACAATGTATTTTTAATTTTGTAGAATGGAGATTTCAATTAGCAATTTTGAGTATGCTAAATGAAATTCCAAAAAATGTTTTCAAATTTTGTTTTGAAAATGGAGACTTCACTTTTAGCAAATGTGGTATGCTAAAATGAAGTTCCAATGTGTTTTTTGAATTTTGTGAAATGGAGATTTCACTTAGCAAATTTGAGTATGCTAAATGAAATTCCAAAAATGTGTTTCAAATTTTATTTTAAAAATGGAGACGTCACTTTCTCAAATGTGGTATGCTAAAATAAAGTTCAAAAATGTGTTTCAAATTTTGTTTTGAAAATGGAGACTTCACTTTAGCAAATGTGGTATGCTAAAGTGAAGTTCCAAATGTGTTTTGAATTTTGTTCTGAAAATGGAGACTTCACTTTTAGCAAATGAAGTATGCTAAAATGAAGTTCCAAATGTGTTTTAAAATTTTGTGTTTTGTTGATTTTGAAAAGAGAGATTTCCATTTAACAAATTTGGGTATGTAAGATGGAAATCATTTATGTTTCATTTTTCAAAGATGTAGTTTCGTGTGTGATTTTTGCTTTTTTTTTTTTGAAAGAGGAAATTCCAACCTAATCATATATGGAATATGTTAAGTGGGATTTCAAAATAGTGTCATTTTATTTGGAAATGAAATCTTCATTCAATAAATTTGGGTATATTGAATGGAGATGTTCATATGTGCTTTTTTGAAAGTTTTTTTCTTGATTTTGATTGGAAATGAAACCTCCATTCAATAAATGTGGGTATATTGAATGGAGAGGTTTCATATGTGCTTTTTGAAAATTGATTTTGATTTGAAATGAAACCTCCATTCAATAAATGTGGGTATATTGAATGGAGAGGTTTCATATGTTCTTTTTGAAAATTGATTTTGATTTTGATTGGAAATCAAACCACCATTCAATAAATATGGTTATATTTAATGGAGAGGTTTTATATGTGCTTTTTGAGAAGGCAAAAATTCTAACTTAAAAGATATGGAATGTGTTGGTGGAATTTCAAAGTTGTGATTTTGCTTGAAGATGTAACATCCATCCAACACATTTGGATGTATTAAATGAAAAGGCCCATCTTCAAATTTTATGTTTTTTTTGTAAACATGATTGTTGGTTTTATTTTTGAAATGTTCCTACATGTAACAATTATGAAAATTGTTAGATGTAGTGCAAATATTTTATTAAGTGTATTTTGAACAAGTGCTTTTAAAAGAAAGACTTTTATGAAGGATTTACTTTATCTTTATTTTTGGAATGAACATTTCCTTACCATAGAAATGGTAAGGAGGAAGTCTTTAATTATTTTCTTTTTGTAAAATTTTTATTTTTACCCATTAGGGAATCCAACGGGGGTTTTAAGACCAACACGGGGTGAGGTCCGAAAACCTAAAGATGTTGGATATCTTAACTTAAGGATGAAATAAGCTTCTTGGATTTATAAAAAAGTACAAACCCACTATCGATGCTTGGAGACAATGATCATTTACCAAAGATGGAGAAGAACCATCCCAAGAGTCCCAAAATAATCTATGGTGAAAGAATATTCATATTGCTTCATCTATCCCCTTTGGAAAGAGGATAAATGAAAAAAAATATAACACCTTGTTGGGACACCATGTAGATCCCAGATGTCATTAGGATGATGAGTACAAGATAGAGGTGTACTATCTCAAAAGATAGAAGTCACCACTCTACAATGGACCTAATCACCTTTATAAGAACTCCAAAGGGCTATGGATCTTCAGAATGTACCAGAGATTCTTCCCCTACTTTACATGAAAAAGTAAAGCAAGGTTTATTTTAAATCGGGTTTGTAAAGTTCCCTACAGGGGCAAGCCCCCAGACCATCTTATGGTTGGGTTTTACAATTTTGAAATTAAATTGATTTGTTTTAGTTGAATTTTTATTAGAAAGTTAGGGCTTACAATTCCATGATATAAGGTCATGTAAATGCCTAAGAGGTGAGGATTTAAGCTTGTAGCCCACAAAGGAAAGTAGCAATATCTGAACCTAAATCTATGGAGCTTTAGCGAGGACCAAATGCATGGCCTAAATCTAAGGTGAAAATGGGTATTTGGTTTACTCCATAGGAGAGGATAAACCACCAGACTTTTGGACTTACAACCGCTTGGGGGTGGCCACCAACTAACTCCTATGATTTTAAAACATGTAGGCAAGTCAAATGCTTTTGCAAGATAGCTAAGATGTTGTTTATTTAGAAAGAGACTAAGTTTTTAAACACATGCCCTAAGAGACTAGATCATGTAGAGCATGATTTAATGACTTAAATCTAATGCAAATTTTGTTACATTTTATTTTCATTTTGTACAATCAATTGGGCATAGGATTTAGGATTGATATGCCTAATGCATGAGAAATTAGATTATGGGCCAAAATTAGAAAGATAAAGAGGTGTGTTTCTACCATGGTTCTCAAAGGTCAAGCCAAGTTCTCAAGCAAAGGTGGAAGCCATCCAATCAAGAGTGAAACAATATACTTTTTTATGCATAATGTGAGAATGAAAATACAACATCTAGCTAAGGGGTTGTTAATTCTTTTATCTTTTTTATAACTTAGACTTTAGGTGAGGTTATGAGTTATTTTACTTTTAGTTTGAATTGATTAGTTGGATAGAAAATTTATTTTCTTAAGAGCCTAATCGTTATCCAGGCCATACATCAAAGCAAGGAATAAACTAGGAAAAGATGCCATCTTAACGCACAAGCTAAACAAACATCAATCAATTTATAAAGCTAGCACAATAGAATAAGAGGTTATTTATGGTCAGGCTTTATTGCACTAACCCGAAAACAAATTTGGTAGCCAAGCTCTACCCTTATACAACCCGAATTACAAATGAATTAAATACAATCAAGAAGGAATTCATTATTATGGGGGTCGTCATTCTTCATTTCTTTATTTATTCTTTCTTTTTTCTTTTTTCTTCTTTCTTCTTTCTTCGTTTGGTTAGTTGGAATGTGGTTGATCCAAAGGCTTCACATGGTACATAAGGCATAGCCTTATAACCAATGTTCATCATAATACACATAAAAATCATTCCAAAATCCTAATTAAAAAATTACATGAAAATGGAAAAAAAGAAATCTAAGTAAAACCTGCAAAATAGAGATTAGCTAAGCATACCAAACAATCCCAAGCATGTATATGTATAAGTTGGACTTATCACCCCACACATGGCTAACTAAGTCCACCTTGCCTATTTTGGATTATGCTTAGAGGTATAAGCACCTGCACAACAAAAGCAGTTATATTTATATTACAATGCCCCTTAAGCACAATCCCCTATAGAAGATAATGGTTAGACTAAGATTGCCCTACCATTCAATCTACACACATACACCCTAACATCCAGAATAAAATAATACATCACAAAACAAAATAAAATATTAAACCATGCACCGCCCTAACCTAAAGCTAGAAGTGGTGACTTAGCCTAATGTGTGTGTAATTTAAGGTTTGTATGGTATGCTTAGATTGGCTTTAAGGTTAAAGTTTTCTAAGATTGAAAATGTTCAACTTAGACAGTGGTTTCATTTAAGTGATTTAGTTGATTTGGTTGATTTTTATGTTGTGATTTGATTAGGTTTGAATGAACCTAAAATTAATTACTATGTTGTAAAGAGAGGAGAAAAAAGAAGAGAACTTCTCTTTCCTCCATACCTTAAGTAATTTCTAAAGTAGATTCATATTTGATTTTTTTAGTGAATATTTTATTATGTTTTTTATTTTCATATGCACATTTACAAGTATAAAAGACATAAGTGAGTACGGTGCCATTGTTAGCATCAGGGGTGTAAGGTACAAGACCTACTTGGGGCTACTTAAAGCCTCGTGACCCCGGGGTTATGTAGACTAATATACCACTTTTCTTAATTACATGTGCATGTATAAAAAGAAATGCATGGAAAGAGAATCATGCAAAAAGTTTATGTTTAATTGATTTTGGTTTGATTGTTTTCTTTATATGTGTGATGTGGAATTCCTTCTTATGACATGACATAATAGTGTATTGGAATAGATTTGAGCAAGTGTTATGCCCTTTTCAAATGGACTATACACTTTGCAAATCTTATACAATTCTATGTTAAGAAAGAGAGGGAGAATCACATAACACATTTTATACTATTGATATGCAAACTTATAAATAATCATAAGTAGCATACCTTTTAGTTAGGATATTTGGTTTATAAGTTTTGAAATTAATTTTGGATTTAATAGTGATAATATTCATTCATATTCTTACTTTATCTAAAACATACAATTGACATAAATAAAACATTTCATTTTTAATTTGATTTTTAAAAGGAAAGAATGTATGATTTTCATATGACATACACATTTAGCATACTAGGAAAAAAAATAAAGTGATGAATGCATGTAAATTCATTCACCCTAATTAATTCCTAAAGACAATCCTATAGAATAAGATTATTTAAAGAGAAATCAAAATTGTTCAAAGAGATTTTTGTTTTGTTTTGAGTTTGATTTCAATTTTAAATATGTGAAAAGGTTTGCTGGTACTAACCCATTTCCCACATGTGTATGATGTTTTAGTTTATTTTTAGAACCATTAGATGATTTTTATATTTTGTTTAGGTTAAGGTGTGAATAAAGTGAATTAAATACCCTTACCTACACCACTTTAACATATTTAATCAAATAATTATGAGCCAATGTATGACATAAAATCACACAAGGAATTTAAATCAATAATGCACATAAGAAAGAAAGGTCCCAATGTAATTGGCTCATAATTAATGATTAATTAAGCTAAAAGGTTTAATTTAAGTACTTCCATAACCCTTCCCACACATGTGGGTTGGAGTTTCATTTCCTTAAGTTACGTAGGTTATTGAACACCTAAGCACCTACCCAAGATGAATTGGTAAGTTTTGGAATGTATTTAAAATTTTATCAAGTTAATTAAGTAGGTGATTAGTGGATTAGCCCTTAATTAAGTTAAGATGAAGGAAGAAAGGGGCTTTAAGGAATAGCTTAAGGAAAATATCCTAAAATTATTCCATAAACCTATTGTTCACTTAAGCGAGCTTCATTAACTTAATGAAAAGATTAAAACACTATTCACATGTTTAATTAAGCTTAATTATATTAAGAGATTGATTAAGGATTAATTAATTGATTTTACTAATTAACTCATCAATAAATCCCAAGAAAATTAGGAGAGGTAGAGGTCATCCCACTAAATGCATCTGAGAAATTTAAAATTAATTAATTAATTAATTAATTAGGGAGTAATTAGAGTTAATAAGTTTTCACTAAAACCCTAATTAAGGGAAATGCACTACTCAAAATCGATTAGAAATTATTTTAGTGAATTTCTTTCTGAATTATCTTCACAATGCATTTTATTTTGTATTGTTTGATTTTTCTAGATTTAGTTATGAATATTTAAAGATTTAGATATTAAATAATTAATTAAAACCCCTAATTATATAACTAATTCTATTGGTGCCACGTGGACCACTGACGTGGTGCGTGATTTCCATGTGGTGTGATGGGATTTGTCTCTTAAGTTGTCACATCCTAATGCCACATCAGCTGCAGTGCTACGTGCTTTCTCTTTGGATCATCCGATCAAATATTGGACAATTGAGATCGAGGCCACAATTTTAAAGGATTAATCACAGATCCTATGTGGATTGATCAGAACCGTCCATCCAAAATGCACAGATAAATGGTCCATGATCCATCACTGAGCTCTCTTGCAGAGAGGCATCCGTCCACTCTTTAAGACAAGATCCTAGCTTAATTGAGCTCTGATTGAGTTCAATCTTTACCCACACCATCTAAGAGTAAGCACAAGTAGATCTAACAGCCAAATTTACTTCAAGTGAAAATCCTCTTCACAAAGGACTAAAAACTCACTATTTTAGGCTTGGTTTGATGGCATACCTCACCAGAGGCTATCACCGGTGCTCTCAACCATCGAGGTAGCTTTGTCTAGTAGAGGCAAAGCCCTGTTGATGGTTTGAAGGGTTGACGTAGAGTGGATCTTCCTATGGACCATGCTCCTCTTCAAATGCTTATGGCCTTGGTCTAGTTCCCACTTCCCTTGCCTTTGAAGCTTGGAAGAATCTTTGGATGAGTTTGATTAGGCCCTCTGAAGATGCTTGAAGGAGGAATTGGATTGGAATTGGGTATTGGCTAAGTTGGAATTCCCCTTAGCCTCCCTTATTTTTAGCTTGAAGAAACTGAGAAGAGGAGAATGGAAAATGCTTGGGAATTACCTGAAGAGGCTTGGAGTGCTAGCTCCAGGTCTCTCTAGCTCAATCAAGTGTGAGTGTCTTGGATTGAAGTGAAATGAGAGAAAATATACCTTCCCCTTGAAGGATCGGATAGCCGAGCAAAGCTTTGGCATTTTGATCAAATTCACCTCCTTCAATGTGTTACACGGGGTGGTTAGTAGGCAAGTGCCATGTGCTAAATTTTGAGTAGAGGAGTGATTGCCACATGCTTGAAATGAAGGGAGTGATCCGTTTTGGGCTTGGGTTGGGTTTGGTTTACCCAAACCCATTGGGTCATGTGCACCATGATCACTAGTGTCCACTTGGTCAACTAAGAGGGTGTCAAGTGGCGATGAAGAAGATTTGACCAAATTCTAAGTGAATTTGGCCAAGAATTACCTTTGACCTAGGGGTAAAATGGTCATTTTACTTGGATTTTAGTTTGAATATGTTTTGTATGATTGAACAATAGGTTGGGCCAAGTTTCAATGAATTTGGTGTTGATTTGATATGATTTGGCTTATGTTGACCCATTTAGGTCAAAATGGGTCAACTTGGGTCAAGTTGACCAATTGGTCAATTTGGGTCAAACCAAGGGTCGGGTCAAGTTCAAATGATCATGTAAATTGATTTGGTATCTTTGTTTCCAATCAATTTAGTTTATATTTGGAGTTGGTTCATTTGATTTCATTTAGTTCAAATGGGTCAAGTTGACCAATTTGACCCATTCATATTGTACCATGGGTTAATTTTGGTTCATTTTGAAATGTAAGTATCTTTGTTTCCAATCAATTTGGTTTAATTTGATTTGGTCAATTTAACGGTCAAGTTTCATGGTATATGTTGGGTCTAGTTGAGGCTTTGATCAAGTTCAACAAGTGATTTGGAATGAACATGACCCATTGATTTCAATCAATTTGGATTAGAAAAAGTTTTGACTATTTTGATTTTTTAGGTCAAGTTGGGTCAACTTGGGTCAACTGGCCAATTGAGCTAGGTTAGGCTCAAATGGTTATTTGGTCAAGTTCAAACATTGATCATGAATGAGTTTTGATCAATGGTTTCAATCAATTTGGCCTATGGTGAATTTTGGCAAGTTTAGGTTTCATTTTGGCTAAGTGTTGACTTGGTCAACTAAGTTTGACTTGGTTTGACCCAATTTGAGTGATTGATTATCTCATGATGATTGAGGCTTAGGCGTGATAAATTCAATCCAATTTGGGTAGGATTATAATTTGGCTCAAAAAGGGTACTTTTGGTCACTTTGGTTCAAGTGAGCCTAAGTAGGTCAATTGACTTGATCAAGGCTTGAATCAAGTTTGGTTGAACTCATATATGGACTTATGACTGAAATATAAATCTATTTGCAAGTGATTTTGAGTCAAATAGGTTTTGATTCATTTGATAATTTCAAGTTCAAAGGGTGATGACTTTGATTTAGGTTTGATTTTTGAATTTAGTTTTGGTTTGATGATTAAAATTTGTGTTTCTATTTAGATTCATCATTGAAGGATTGATTGAATCATGAAAAAAATTAAGGGTTTGGATTGATTTGAATTTGATTTGGCTAAGTTCAAGAATTTGACTTGAAAGGCTTAGGTTGAATTTAGGTTGAATTTGGATTTGATATTTTGAATTGATTTTGGATATTTGAATTTAAATTTCCTTTATATTTGTGAATATAAATGGGTTATGAGAAAATATCTTGAATTTGAATTTATTTGGATTTGATTTAGGCTAAGTTCATAAGATAGAATCAAAGTGACTTTGGAAATATTTTTGGAATTAGAATTCAATCATGGGCTTCAACCATTTGGAATTGATTTGTGTTTAAAGAAAATCAATTAAGTTGGAATTGATTTGAGTTTGACTTGAAAGGAGGAAGTGAGGATTTTGTTCAAGCTATGTGGTTGGCATGTTTTCCTAACACCTCTAAGGCATGACCTATTCCTATGGCTAACTCTTCTAAGTCTCTACGGCTAGGTTGAATGTCAACCTAATCACTAGATGTGTCTTAAGACTAAGAAAACTCTTAGTGTCTAACAGAAGTCCTATGTCTAAGATGGAGGGGTTGAGAGCTCATTCTAAAAATGAGGTCAACAAATCCTAAACAAAAATAAAATGAAGAAATAAAATGAAATAAAAAAATAAACTAAAACCAAAACCTAAACCTAACCTAGAAAGAAAATAAAATCAAAAATAAAAACTAAACTAAAATAAAATAACTAAAAACCTAAATAAAACTAAAAAACAAAGATCTAAATAAAATAAAAACTAAACCTAAAATAAAAATATAATAAACGTGAAATAAAATAAATAAAAACCTAACCCTAAAAAATAAACCTAAAAATAAATAAAAAATAAAACCTAAACCCTAAACTAAAAAAAACCTAAACCTAAAATAAAAATAAAATAAACCTAAACCAAAACTAAGATAAACTAAATTAAAATAAATAAAACCTAAACCTAAACCTAAATCAAAACTAAATGAAAAAATAAACTAAAACTAAACCTAAACCTAGACTAAAAAATAATACCTAAAAATAGACCAAAAATAAAAACAAAAAACCTCAACCTAAAAAATAATAAATAAAAACCTAAACCTAAACCTAAAAATAAAATATAAAACCTAAACATAAAAAATAAAATAAAAATTAAACTAAATTAAAAAATAAACTTAAACCTAAATCTAAAAAATAAACTAAAATAGATAAACCTAAAATAAATAAACTAAACTAAATAAAGAAAAACATAAATTAAAATATAAAATAAAATAAACTAAAATAATTAAAAAATAAACTAAATAAACTTAAACCTACTAGTTTACTTAATTTTAAAAAAATGTAAAAAGAAATAAATAAATAAATAAATAAATAAAACCCTAAACCCTAAACCTTAAACCTTAAACCTACAACCCTAAACCCTAAACTCTAAACCCTAAAATCTATAACCCAAAATCCTAAACTCTAAACCCTAAACCTTAAACCCTAAACCTTAAAAATCTAAAAACTTAAACTTAAACTAAATAAAACATAAAAAATAAAATAAATAAAAAACCTAAACCTAATTAAAATAAAATAAAAAAATTAAATAAAAAAGTAAACTAAAACCTAAACCTAAAACTAAGCATAAAATAAAAACTAAACTAAAATAATATAAATAAAAACCAAAACAAAACTAAAAATTAAAATAAAACTAATAATAAAAAACCTAAATATAATAGAAAATAAAAGTAAAATAAAAAAAATAAACCTAAAATACAATAAAATAAAAACTAAATAAAAACATAAATCGAAATAACAGACCTAAAAATAAATAAAAAATAAAACCTAAATGTTAAAGTAAAAAAAATCTAAACCAAATATAAATAAAATAAAATAAACCTAAACTTAAACTAAAATAAACTTAATGAAACTAAAATAAACCTAAACCTAAAATAAACAAAACCTAAACCCTAAACTAAATAATATAAAATAAACTAAAAGTAAACCTAAACCTAAACTAAAATAGAAAACCTAAAAATAAACCTAAATAAAAATTAAAAACCTATGCCTAAAAAAATAAAATAAAAACCTAAACAAAACCTAAAAAATAAAATAAAAATAAAACTAAACTAAAATAAACATAAACCTAAATCTAAAAATAAAAAATAAACTAAAAGAAAAATAAAAAATAATATGAATAAATAAAATAAATAAAAGATAAACTAAATAAACCTAAACCTACCAGTTTACTTAATTCTTTCTAAAAAAAATCCCTAAACCCTAAAACCTAAATGCTAAACCCTAAATCCTAAACCCTAAACCCTAAACCCTAAACCCTCAACTCTAAATTAACCCTAAACCCTAATCCCTAAACATACAACCCAAAAAAACCACAAACCCTAAACCCTAAATTAACCCTAAACCATAAACCCTAAACCCTAAAAACCTGAAACCCTAAAACCTAAACCTAAACCCTAAACCCTAAACCTACACCCTAATCCTAAACCCTAAACCCTAATCGTAAACCCTAAACCCTAAGAACCTGAAAACCTAAACTAAATAAAACCTAAAAATAAAATAAATAAAAAAATTTAAACATAAATAAAGAAAATAAAATAAAATAAAACCTAAACTAAAATCTAAACTTAAACCTGAAAATAGAATAAAATAAATAATATAGATAAACTAAAATAAATTAAAGAAAATCTAAACTAAAATATAAAAGAAAATAAACTTAAGAATAAAAAAACCTTAATAAAATAAAAACTAAACATAAAAATATTAAAATAAACCTAAAATAAAATAAAATAAGAAAAAAATAAAAACCTAAACCTGAAAAATAAAACTAAAAAATAAAAATTAAAAATAAATAAAAAGTAAAACCCAAACCCTAAAATAAAAAAATTTGAACCTAAAAAAAAGAATAAAATAAACCAAAACATAAACTAAAATAAATAAAACACAAACCCTAAACCCTAAACCTAAACCAAAAGTAACTAAATAAATTAAAAAATAATCCTAAACCTAAATCTAAATTGTAAGAATGGACAGAACCTTGACGACAGGAACATCACCGCCAACCAGGCTTAGTCTAGATCTAGCGGTGGAGGCGATGACAGAGGTGGCTTATCGCAGTGGAGGTGGGGGATCTAGAGGTGTTGGTGGATATGGTGGTGGTGACGGAGTAGTTGTGGTTATGGAGGTGGGAGGAGAGACAGAGGTTATAGACGTGGTAGTGGCGGAGGGAGAGATTGGGGATATGATGGGAGATCCCGCTACTAGAGTAGATGAGGTGGTTTTGATGGGAACTAGAGAAACTAAAGAATGACCGATCCGATCTGCTGCTTATGGAATTGTGTCTTTATAGAAGAGACAGTTCTAGTTATCTAGATTTTTTCAATTGCTCTATGTGTGCTCATTTTTTATCTACGTCGTCACTTATGTCTTAGAAAACTTGGTGTGTTACTTGGTTGATGAAATCAAAATAAATAAATGTTGAATTTGAATTTGTTCTCTATTAAAAAAATCTTAAACCCTAAACCCTAAACTAAAACTTAAACTCTAAACCTAAAACCAAATCCCTAAACTCGAAACCCTAAACCCTAAACCCTAAACCCTAAACCTTAAACCCTAAACCTTAAACCCTAAACCCTAAACCCTAAACCCTTAACCCTAAATCCTAAAACTCTAAACCCTAAACCTAAACACTAAACCCTAAAACCACAAACCATAAACACTAAAACCTATAACCTAAAACCTAAACCCTAAACCCTAAACTAACCCTAAACCCTAAACTAACCCTAAACCCTAAACTAAACCTAAACCCTAAAACCTAAACTCTAAACACCAAACCATAAATTAAAACATGAACCCTAGACCTACAACCTAAACCCTAAACCCTAAAACCTTAAACCCTACCCTAAACTCTAAACCCTGAACCCTCAAACCATTAACCCTAAACTCTAAATCTTAAAACCAAACCCTAAACCCTAAACCCTAAACATTAAACCCTCAATTAACCATAAACCCTAAATTCCAAAAAGCTAAAAACCTCAACCTAAACTAAATAAAACCTAAAAATAAAATAAATAAATAAACCTAAACCAAAATAAAAATAAAATAAAATAAAATAAAAACCTAAATAAAACCTAAACCTAAACCTAAACCTAAAAAGAAAAAAAAATAAAAACTAAAAACTAAAATAAAATAAAATTAAGAAAACCTAAAATAAAGTAAAAAAAATAAAAAATCTAAGTAAAATAAAAATTAAACCTAAAATAAAAATAAAATAAATGTAAAATAAAATAAATTAAAAACTAAATAAAAATAAAAGCTAAAAATAAATAAAAAATAAAACATAAACCCTAAACTAAAAAAAACTAAACCTAAAATAATAATAAAATAAACCTAAACTTGAACTAAAATAAATTAAACTAAAATAAATAAAACTTGAACCAAAACCTAAAATAAACTAAACCTAAACCTAAACCTAAACCCTAAATAAAATAAAATAAACTAAAAATAAACCTAAATTCAAACCTAAACAAAAATAAAATAAAAATAAAACCTAAAAAAAAACCTAAAGTAAAATCTTAAAACCTAAACCAAAAAATAAAATAAAATAAAACCTAAACCTAAACCTAAAAATAAAAAATAAAACCTAAACTAAAAAAAATAAAATAAAAATAAAAATAAAACTAAATTTAAAAAATAATCCTAATCCTAAACCTAAATAACAAATTAAAATAGAAAACATAAACTAAAATAAATAAACCTAAAATAAAAAACTAAACAAAATAAAATAAAAATAAAGCTAAATAAAAATAAAAAATAAACTAAAATAAATAAAAAATGTACTAAAATAAATAGAAACTAAACTCAATAAACTTAAACTTACTAGTTTACTTATTTTAAAAAAATAAAGAAATTAAAAAATTTAGAAAAAATCCTAACCCTAAACCCTAAACCCTGAACTTTAAACATATAGCCCTAAACTAGAAACCCTAAACCTTAAACCTTAAAACCCTAAACCCTAAACCCAAAACACTAAAACCTACACCCTAAACCCTAAATTCTAAAATCCTAATCCCTAAACCGCAAACCCTAAACCCTAAAATGTACATCCCTATTTCTTAAATGCAAAACCCTAAACCCTAAACCTTAAAACCTAAGAACATAAAAACTAAAACCCTAAAAACCTAAACCTAAGCTAAATAAAACCTAAAAATAAAATAAATAAACCTAAACCTAAATAAATTAAAAAAATGAAATAAAATAAAAACCTAAACTAAAACCTAAACCTAAACCTGAACCTAAATGTAAAAATAAAGTTGAATATAAAATAAAAAACCTAAACTAAACTAACAAAACATAAACCTAAAAATAAAAAATCTAAATAAAATAAAAACTAAATGCCAAATGAAAATAAAATAAACCTAAAATAAAATAAAATAAAAACTAAATAAAAACAAAAACCAAAAAATAAACCTAAAAATAAAACCTAAAATTAAATAAAAAATAAAACCTAAACCTTAAATTAAAAAAAACCTGAACCTAAAATAAACAAAATAAAATATACATAAACCCAAACTAAAATAAACTAAAATAAAATAAATAAAACTTAAACCTAAACCTAAACACTAAACTAAATAAAATAAAGTAATATAAAACCAAACCTAAACCTAAAAATAAACCTAAAATAAAAAACTAAATCCTAAACCAAAAAAAATAAAATAAAAACCTAAACCTAAACCTAAAAATAAAAATATAATCTAAACCTAAAAAATAAAATAAAAATAAAACTAAACTAAAAAGTAAGCATAAACCTAAACCTAAACCTAAAAAATAATCTAAAATAAAAAAACCTAAACTAGAATAAATAAACTAAAAATAAATTAACTAAACTAAATAAAAAAAATAAACCTAAATAAAAATAAAAAATAAAATAAAATAAAATAAATAAATATAGACAAAATAAACTAAATAAACCTAAAATAACTAGTTTACTTAATTTTTTTAAAAAGTTTAAACCCTAAATCCTATACCCTAAAACCAACCATAAAACTAACCCTAAACCCTAAACCCTAAACCCTAAACCCTAAAACCTAAAATCCTAATACATAAATCGTAAACCCTAAACCATAAAACATACAACACTAATCCCTAATCCCTAAACTCCAAATCCTAAACCTTAAACCATAAAACTTAAAAATCTAAAACCCTAAAAACCTTAACCTAATCTAAATAAAACCTAAAAATAAAATAAATAAAAAGCCTAAACCTAAATGAATTTAAAAAATGAAATAAAATAAAAACCTAGACATAAACCTAAACCTAAATGTAAAAATAAAATAAAAAATAAAAACCTAAACTAAACTAAATAAAATAAAATAAACCTAAAAATAAAAAATCTAAATAAAATAAAATCTAAACGTCAAATAAAAATAAAATAAACCTAAAAAAAATAAAATAAAAATTAAATAAAAACCTAAACCAAAATAATAAACCTAAAACTAAAACCTCAAATTAAATTAAAAAAAGGTAAACCTTAAAAAAAAAAACTTGAACCTAAAATAAACAAAATAAAATATACCTAAACCTAAACTAAAATAAAATAAATAAAACCTAAAGCTAAACTTAAACACTAAACTAAACAAAATAAAATAAACTAAAATGAAAGCTAAACCTAAACTTAAAAAAAAAACCTAAAATAAAAACCTAAAACCTAAACCTTTAAAAATTAAATAAAAACCTAAACCTAAACCAAAAATTAAAAATAAAAATAAAACCAAACTAAAAAATAAGCATAAACCTAAACCTAAAACTAAAAAATAAAATAAAATAAAAAACCTAAACTAAAATGAATTAATTAAACTAAATAAAAATAAAAAATAAACCTAAATAAAAATAAAAAAATAAAATAAACTAAAATAAATAAAAATAGACAAAATAAACTAAATAAATCTAAACCTACAAGTTTGCTTAATTTTTTTTAAAAAACTCTAAACCTTAAATACTAAACCCTAAACCCTAAACCATAAAACTAACCTTAAACCTATAACCCTAAACCTATAAAACCCTAAACCCTAAACCCTAAACCCTAAACCCTAATAAAGCATAAAACCTAAACCATTAACCCTCAAAACCCTAAACCTTATAGCCTAAACACTAAACCCTAAACCTTATAGCCTAAACACTAAACCCTAAACCCTAAACCCTAACCCTAAACCCTTAACCCTAAAACCCTAAACCCTAAAATCTTAAACCCTAAACCCTAACTCAAAACTCTAGACCTAAAAAGCATGAACCCTAAAACCCTAAACCCTAAACCCTAAACCCTAAACCCTAAACCCTAACCCTAAACCCTAAACCCTAAACCCTAAACCTAAACCTAAACCTAAAATAACTAAATAAATTAAAAAATAAACCTAAATTTCTAAACCATAAACTAACTCTACACCTTAAGAATGGGCATAACCTTGATGAAAGGAACATCATCGTCAACTAGGCTCAATTAGAAAGCGGAGGTGTAAAATAGTGTGGGGTGTGGATCTTGAGATGCTGGTGGATATGAAGGTGGTGGTCAGAGTACTGGTAGTTATGGAGGTGGGATGAGCACGATGTAAGTTACAATCGTAGTGGTGGTCAAGGGAGAGATCGGGGATATGATGGCTGATCCCGCTACTCGAGAGGCGGGGGTGATTTTGATGGCAACTGGAAAAATTGAAGAATGACCGATCCGATCGACTACTTATGGAATTGTGTCTTTATTGTAGAGATGGTTATAGTTATCTATGATTTTTTATTTATGCATGCTCATTTTATATTTATGTCATTTTTGTGTCTTAAAAATGTGGTGTGTTACTTGGTTGATAAAATCAAAAAGAAAAAAGGCTGAATTTGAATTTATTCTCTGTTAAAAAAAAAACTAAAATCCTTAAACTCTAAACTAAAACTTGAACCCTAGACCTAAAACCTAAACCCTAAACCCTAAACCCTAAACCCTAAACCCTAAAATCTAAACCCTAAACCCTAAACCCCAAACACTAAAATGTAAACCCTAAACCCTAAACCCCAAACCCTAAACTCTCAACTAACTAAACCTAAACTAAATCCTAAACTCTAAAATAAAAATAAACTAAAATAAATAAAACCAAAAAATAAAAGAAATTAAAACCTAAACTAAATTAAATTAAAATTAAAAACCTAAATAAAATAAAAACAAAACTTAAAATAAAAATAAAATAAATTTAAAATAAATAAAAAATAAATAAAAACCTAAACCATAAAACTTAAACCAAAACCTAAAATAAATAAAACCTAAACCTAAACTTAAACCATCAATAAAATAAAATAAACTAAAAATAAACCTAAACATAAACTAAAAAATTAAAACCTAACAATAAACCAAAAACATAAATCTAAAAAATAAAATAAAAACCCAAACCTAAACCAAAAAATAAGAAATAAAACCTAAACCTAAAAAATAAATTAAAAATAAAATTAACTAAAAAAAATAGACTTAAACCTAAACCTAAAAAATAAACTAAAATAAAAAACCTAAACTAAAATAAATAAACTACACTAAATAAAATTAAAAATAAAGATTAATAAAATAAAAAATAAACTAAACTAAAATAAAAAAATAAACTAAATAAACATAAACCTACGAGTCTACATAATTTTAAAAAAATAAAAAATAAAAAATAAACCTACAACCTTAAACCCTAAACCAAAAAACTTAAAACCCTAAACCCTAAACCCTAAAACCATAATCCATAAAACATAAACCCTAAACCCAAAAAACCTAAAAACCTATACCTAAACTAAATAAAACCTAAAAATAAAAAAAATAAAAAAATAAACTTAAATAAAATAAAATAAAAATAAAACTAAAACCTAAACCTAAACCTAAATAAACCTAAACCTAAATGTAAACCTAAACCTAAATTTAAACATAAAAAATAAAAAAAGATAAAAAAATAAAAACTAAACTAAAATAAAATTAATAAAAATCTAAACTAAACTAAAACATAAAATAAACTTAAATAAAATAAAAAACATAAAATAAAAAAACTAAATAAAAACCTAAACTTAAAAAATAAACTTAAAAATAAAACTTAATAATAAATAAAAAATAAAACATAAACCCTTTAACTAAAATAAGACCTAAATCAAAAATAAATCTAAACCTAAACTAAAATAAACTAAAATAAAATAAATAAAACTTAAACTAAAACCTAAAATATACTACACCTAAACTATAAACTAAATAAAATAAAATAAACTAAAATAAACCTAAACCTAAACTAAAAAATAAAACCTAAAAATGAACCTAAAATAAAAACCTAAAACCTAAAATAAAAAATAAAATAATAACCAAAACCTAAACCTAAAAAAGAAAATAAAAATAAAACTAAATTAAAAAATAAGCATAAACCTAAACCTAAACCTAAAAAATAAACTAAAATAAAAAAACCTAAACTAAAATAAATAAACTTAAAATAAATAAACTAAATTAAACAAAAATAAAAAATAAACATAAATAAAAGAAAATAAAATGAACTAAAATAAATAAAAAAAATAAAAAAATAAACCCTAAACCCTATATCGTAAATCCTAAACTATATACCCTAAACCCTAAACCATAAATCTTAAACCCTAAACCCTAAGCTCTAAACCCTAAACCCTAAAAAACCCTAAATACTAAACCCTAAATAATAATCCCTAAACCTTAAACCCTAAACCTTACAACCCTATACCTTAAACCCTAACCCCTAAGCTAACCCTAAACCCTAAACCCTAAACTAACTCTAAACCCTAAGAATGGGTAGAACCTTTATAGTAGGAACATCACCGTCAATTAAGCTTAGTCTAGATGTGGCAGTCGAGGTGAAGGCAGAGGCGGTGGTTACATAGTGGTGGAGGGGGATCTGTAGGTACTCATGGATATTGAGGTGGTGGTCAGAGCAGTGGTGGTTATGGAGGTGGGAGGAGAGATGGAGATTATAGCCATAGTGGTGCCGAGGGTACGATGGCAGATCCCACTACCCGAGAGGTGGGAGTGGTTCTGATGGGAACTACTGAAGAATAGCCAATCCGATCTGCTACTTATTGAACTATGTCATTATCTAGGGTTTTTGATTACCTCTAAGGATGCTCATTTTTTATCTATGTCATCACTTCTATCTTAGAAAACTTGGGGTGCTACATGGTTGATAACATCTAAAATAAGAAATGTTGAATCTGAATTTATTCTTTGTTAAATAAAAACCTTAAACTCTAAACCATAAATCATAAACTAAAACTTAAACCCTAATCCTAAAAACAAAACCCAAAACCCTAAACCCTAAAAACCTTAATCCCTAAACCTTAAACCCTAAACTCTAAACCCTAAACCCTAAAACCCTAAATCCTAAACCTTAAACCTTAAACCATAAACCCAAAAACCATAAACCCTAAACCCTAAAACCTATAATCTTAAACTCTAAACCCTAAACCCTAAACCCTAAATCATAAACCCTAAACTAACCCTAAACTATCTCTAAACTCTCAACCCTAAACCTTGATTAAAGATGTTATTTGGAGTAGATCTAAAGAATGACCTAATCCTAACATAGTTATGGTAGCTAAAGAAAATATCTTGAAGAGACTTTCTGTTGACTATTAGAGATTTGAATACCTAAATCATATTATAATACCATATATTATTGTATAATGTAGCATTACCTATTTTAGCATGTAGTAATGGGTTTTAGATGTTATAAGATGTTTTGAAATGTTTTAGTATATTATGCTATTGTGCCCTATAGTCTATATTTATATAAATCATTAAAATATTGATTTAATAAATTAGATGATGAAATTTGTTAAACTTGAAGTGGAATTTGGTTGTAGTACCAAAGGCGTGCTACGCCACTTATAGTCTAAAAAATAAGATTCTATGTTCAAAATAAATATTATAGGTTGTATCATAGTATACCATCATATATATATTAATATATAGTTATACTCATGTCAATATCTTTTAGTATTTTACAAGTAGAGCCTACACTAAAATTATTTATAAAATAGTTGATTTAGAATTTAAAATGGTAGAATTTGGCCAAATTCATAATAAGTAGAGCATGGCATCATAAAATTTTATTTTAATTTAAAATATGTAAGTTATATGAATCAAATATATAGTTTCTATTGTTTAGACTAATATTATGATTTGTTATCTTAAGCAATCCCTTATGTTGTGATATGCAATATAATTTAATATAATATATTATAGTGTATTATAATATAGGATGCCATAACATAGTGTAGCATCATAAATTATAGCATACTATTATGTATTACTACTTATTATTTAGCATATTTTAGTTTGTTATAGTATGATGTAGTAGAGTTTGTACTAGTATAATTGATAGAAATACTAATTTATAGGCAGAGATGATAGGATTTGTTCGTGTTATGTTAGCATTTTGTGTTCGTGTTATGTCGATGAAGGATAGGATGCCACTCAGGTTCTTTACACCAACCCTAAACACATCATGGCAGATTTGAAAACAAGAATACTTTCAACATGGAATAGATTAAATTCAAAATGGAATTTTCATTAATTATAATTATTTTCACACATGATTTATAATATTTATTTAAGTAGAGCCCATTGATTGGAAGCATTAGGTGCTCTCCCTTATGATTAATAAGCTAATAATATCCTTATTAGTAGGCCTTCTCTATGGTAAAAGGGCCTTCCTAAGTTGGTTCAAACTTGCCTCCCATCTTACAACAATAATCAATCTCCTTATAACTAAAATAAGCTCTCCTTCTAGAAAAGTTTTAGGATGGACCAACTTGTTATGAGCTTGAATCATTTTAGCTTTGTACAACTTGAGGTTTTAGCATGCTCATAGGTGTCTCTCCTCCAAACCTTCGAGCTCTTCAACCGCAACTTGGCATTCAGCTTTATTATGATTTTGCTACCCACAGCTATTCTAACCTTTGAGCTCTTCTAACCTTCGAGCAATTAGTTGAAGCTTTGTTGGGAGTTAGACTTTTAATGGTATAATGACTTCAAACCAATACACTAATGAGAAATGAGTAGAATGCATTGGAGTTCTATATACGGTGCGATTGGCTGACAAGGCTTCAACTAATTGCTCATACTGTCACTTATTATTGTCCAGTGTCTTCTTTAGTATTTGGATTATAGTTTTGCTGAAGACTTCTGCTATGTCATTTGCCATCAAATAATTAATGGTAGAGTATCTAAAATCTATGTTGTATATCCGAGCAAAGTTGTTGGTCTCAGTGCTCTTGAATGCAATACCATTATCAGATACAATTCATCAAGGCACTCTAAACCTATATACAATATGGTTCCTAAAAAATTGGAGTACATGCTAAGTTGTCACCTCTATAAGCGGAATCACCTTTGCCCAATTGGAAAAGTAGTTAGTAGTAGCTAAGATGAATCGATGACCCTTGGAAGAAGGATGATCAATCAGACCCACTATGTTAGTACTCCAACACTCAAATTGACATGAGGCTAATTTTAGATGTAGAATGTTGGGTGGTTGGTGTAGGACCACACCATGTATTTGACATTGGTGGCCTTTCCTAGCCATAGCCATGCAAAATTTCATCATCGATGGTCAGTAGTATCCTAGTCTCTTAATCTTGGTTTTCATCTTTGGACCGATTGGTTGGATCCACATAATCCAGAGTGTACTTCGATCATGATCTTATGGACTTCATGATTGTCTAAACAATGGAACAACATATGATCAAAAGAACACTGATATAAGACACCATCCATAAGAGCATAGGAAAGTGCTCTCTGCTTCATCTGATGGGCATGAGACTTCTCTTGAGGTAGTTTTTATTTATTTAGGTAATCCATGAATGTTTTCCTCCAATATAACTCCTCGCCCTTTTTGGAAATGGAAACCTCCCCTTCAAGAGAGTACTTTTTTATGAGTTCAATATCAATAAGGAATAAAACTTATCTATTTGGACCTTTATTGATAAGGACTAATCCTTCAAACATAAGCTTGGCTAAAGCATACATTACGATGTTATCACCTCGAGGAATCTTATAAATGGTAACCTCTAAAATTTGGGCCAACAACTCTATGGTGTGCTTGTGGAGTGATGGAGCTTAGGCTTTATAACCTTATAGGACCCATAGATTTGGTTGATAATTTGCTGAGAATCCCCAAAGTTGTTGATGTTATTGATGCTTAGAGTAACAGATAACTCCAAACTAGCAATCAGAGCCTCATATTTGGCTTCATTGTTGGTGCAACGATTGGACAGATGATATAAAAATCTTATCACATCACAATCCATAGTTAAGAGAACTATTCCTACCCCTGCCTTTGCTAGAATAGTAGATTGCAGTTTTTCTCCTTTTTGAGAGGAAGTCGCACCACCAATATACATCTCCCAGTGCTGAATGCTAGTATCCCCTAAGTTCATGATTTTTTTATCGGGAGATCATCACTAAGCAGAGAGTCAGCAATAAGTGGGTGTGTTGCTAAGAAATCCACTAATGCTTGTCCTTTCACCATACGAAGGGGTATGAAGGTAATGTCAAACTGTGAGAAGATCATGGCCCGTCTGCCAACTATTAGGATAAAATTGACCATATCATGAGATACAATAGGGGATTGATCCTAAATATTAAGTTCACCTTATGAGGAAACATGTAGTGTTGTAGCTTTTGGGATGCAAAGATTAAATCTAGGCAATACTTCTCAATGGTTGGATAATTAGCCTCAGTTGGGATTAGATGGTTGAGGTAGTATAGTGTGTTTTCCTTCCCTTCATCATTAGCTTGGGCCTACAAAGAACCAAGTGAGTCGTCTAATGCAATAGTGTATGCTAGTGATAGGTGCTAGAATTCATGTATGTAGGTAATGCTTGTTGTCTTTGAAGGCATGCTCACACTCATCATCCCACTTGAACTTAGCATCCTTTTTGACAAGTGCTGAGAATGGTTGACATCTTCTTGATAAGTTAGATATAAATCATCTTAGATACGCCAATCGCCCTTGAAATGATCTGAGTTGACCTAAACTTTTAGGGGGTGGCATTTCTAATATCACCTTGATCTTCTCCGAATCAATTTTGATTCCTTGGTGTCATATAATAAACCCAAGGAATTTCCCTTAAGCCACTCCTAATGCACACTTATGGGGGTTCATTTTATGATTAAATTTAACTATTCAAAATCTATTCTCAAGTTAAAGAGATGGTCTTCCTTTTCTACACTTTTGACCACGAGATCATCAACATAGCATTCGACTTGATGATGAATGAGTTCGTCAAAGATTCAAGTCCAAAATAAATAAAAACCTAAACTTAAACATAAACCTAAACCTAAAAATAAAATAAATAAACTAATAAAATAAACTCAAATAAAATAAATAAAAACCAAAACTAAACTATAAAGTAAAATAAACCTCAAAATAAAAAACCTAAATAAAATAAAAACTAAATGTAAGATTAAACCTAACATAAACCTAAAATAAAAACAAAATAAAAACTTCAACCTAAAAAATAAATAAAAAAATAAAACCTAAACCCTAAACTGAAAAAAAAAATTAAAATCTAAAATAAAAATAAAATAAAATAAACCTACACCTAAGCAAAAATAAACTAAACTAAAATAAATAAAACCTAAACCTAAACCTAGATTAAATAATATAAAATAAACTAAAAATAAACTTAAACCTAAACTAAAAAAATAATACCTAAAAATAAACATAAAATAAAAACCTAAAACCTAGAACCTAAAAAAATAAATTAAAAACCTAAACATAAACCTAAAAATAAAAAAATAAATCTTAAACTTAAAAATTAAAATAAAAATCAAACTAAACAAAAAATTAAACCTAAACCTAAAAAATTAACTAAAATGAAAAACCTAAATTAAAAGAAATAAACCTAAAATAAGTAAACTGAACAAAATAAAAATAAATAATAAACTTAAATAAAAATAAATAAAATAAAATAAACTAGAATAAATAAAAAATAAACTAAATAAAATAAATAAAACTAAACTTATCAATTTACTTAATTTTAAAAAAAACTTTGAACCCTAAATCCTAAATATTAAACCCTAAACCTACAATTTTAAACCCTAAATCCTAAACCCTAAATAAATAAACTAAACCTACCGGTTTACTTAATTTTAAAAAAAAGACTAAACTCTAAATCATAAACCATAAACCCTAAACATTAAACCCTAAACCCTAAACCCTAAACCCTAAACTATCCCTACACCCTAAACCCTAAATCGTAAACCCTAAACCCTAAACCCTAATCCGTAACCCTAAATCATAAGCCCTACACCATGAACGTTAAAACCTTAAACCCTAAACCCTAACCCTAAACCCTAAACCCTAAACCCTAAGCCCTTATCTTAAACCCTAAATCCTAAACCCCAAACCTTAAACCTAATCTTAAAGTAACTAAATAAATAAAAAATAAACTTAAACCCTAAAACCTAATAAACCTAAAACTAAACCTAAACAATAAGAGTGGACAGAACCTTGACAGTAGGAACATCAATGTCAACTACGCTCCTGCCTGGAGAGCAAATGCAGAGCATCACAAAGGGGGGTTCTAAGGTTGGTGGATATGGAGTTGGGAGCTGGTATGGAGGCAGAAGCAATAGAGGTTATAACCATGGTGGTGGTAGAGGGAGATATCTAGGGTATGATTTTGATCCAGCTACTCGAGAGGCCGGAGTAGTTCTGATGGGAACAAGAGAAACTAAAGAACGGCCAATCCGATCTACTACTTATGGAACTATGTCTTTACAGTAGAGACAGTTCCAGTTATCTAGGGTTGTTGATTTTCTCTATGCGCGCTCATTTTTGATCTATGTCATTGCTTATGTCTTAGAAAATTTGGTGTGTTACTTGGTTGATGAAATTGAAAAGAAGAAATGTTGAATATGAATTTGTTCATTGATAAAAGAAAAAATACCAAAACCTGAACCTTAGACATAAAACCTAAACCAGAAAACCTAAACACTAAACCCTAAAAACACTAAACCCTAAACCCTAAACCCTAAAACCTAAAACCATAAACCCTAAACCCTAAACCCTAAACCCTAAACCCTAAAACTTAAACCCTAAACCCTAAACACACTAAACCTGAAAGTCCAAACCTTAAACCCTAAACCATAAACCCTAAACCCTAAAAGCTAAACCTAAAAGAAATAAAATGTAAAAATAAAATAAATAAAAAACATAAACAAAAATAAATAAAATAAATAAATTATCTAAGGTTGTTGATTTTCTCTATGCGCGCTCATTTTTGATCTATGTCATTGCTTGTGTCTTAGAAAATTTGGTGTGTTACTTGGTTGATGAAATTGAAAAGAAGAAATATTGAATATGAATTTGTTCATTGATAAAAGAAAAAAATACCAAAACCCGAACCTTAGACATAAAACCTAAACCAAAAACCCTAAACACTAAACACTAAACCCTAAACCCTAAGCCCTAAAACCTTAAACCATAAACCCTAAACCCTAAACCCTAAACCCTAAACCCTAAACCTTAAACACACTAAACCTGAAAGTCCAAACCCTAAACCCTAAACCATAAACCCTAAACTCTAAAAAGCTAAAAAGCTAAGCCTAAAAGAAATAAAATGTAAAAATAAATAAATAAAAAACCTAAATAAAAATAAAATAAAATAAATAAATTAAATTAAAACATAAATTAAAACCTAAACTTAAACAAAAACATAAAAAAGAAAATAAAATAATAAATAAAACCTAAACTAAAATAAAATAAAGAAAAACCTAAACCAAAGTAAAAAAAACCTAAATAAAATAAAACTAAAATAAAAACAAAATAAAAAACTAAACCTAAAAATAAAATTTATAAATAAATAAATAAGAAAACCTAAACCCTAAATTAAAAATAACCTAAACCCAAAATAAAAATAAAATAAACCTAAACCTAAATAAAAATAAACTAAACTAAAATAACTAAAACCTAAACCTAAACCTAAAATAATATAAACCTAAACCTAAACCTAAACCTTAAATAAAATAAAATAAACTAAAAATAAACCTAAACCTAAACTAAAAAATAATACCTAAAAATAAACCTAAAATAAAAACCTATAACCTATTCTAATAAAATAAAGTAAAAGCCTAAAGTGAAACCTAAAAATAAAAAATAAAAGCTAAACCAAGAATATAAAATAAAAATAAAACTAAACTAAAATATACCTAAACCTAAAAAATAAACTAAAATAAAAAAACTAAACTAAGTAAAAATTAAAATAAAACTAAATATAAATAAAAAAGAAAAAAATAAACTAAATAAATCTAAACATACCACTTTACTTAATTTAAAAAAAAATAATAAAAATAATAAAATAATTAAATAAATAACCTTAAACCCTATAACCTAAAGCCTAAACCCTAAAACTATAATACTAAATCCTAAACCCTAAACCCTAATACCCTAAACCTTAAACACTAAAATAATAAACACTAAACCCTAAAACCCTAAACCTTAAACCCTAAACACTAAACCCTAAACCCTAAACCCTAAACCCTAAAACCTACAACCCTAAACCCTAAGCCCTAAAACCTACAATTCTAAACCCTAAACTTTCAACTCTAAACTCTAAACCTTAAACCTTAAACCCTAAACCATATACCCTAAACCCTAAACCATGAACCCTAAAAACCTAAAAACCTAAACCTAAACTAAATAAAACCAAAAAAATAAATAAATAAAAAATAAATAAAATAAAAATAAACCTAAACCTAAACCTTAACCTAAACATAAAAAAATAAAAAAAACACAACTAAAATAAAATAAATGAAAACCTATACTAAACTAAAAAAAATAAAATAAACCTAAAAATAAAAAAATGAATTAAAATAAAAATTAAACATAAAATAAAAATTAAATAAACCAAAAGTAAAATAAAATAAAAACTAAATAAAAATCTACATCTAAAAAAAACCTAAAAAACCTAAACCCTAAACTAAAAATAATAACCTAAGACTAAAATAAACAAAATAAAATAAACCTAAACTTAAACAAAAATGAATTAAATTAAAATAAATAAGACCTAAACCTAAAATAAACTTAACCTAAAATCTAAACTAAATAAATAAAATATACTAAAAATAAACCAAAACCTAAACTAAAAAATAAAACTTAAAAAGAAACCCAATATAAAAACCTAAAACTTAAACTTAAAAAAAATAAAGTAAAATCATAAACCTAAAAAATAAAACCTAAACCTAAAAAATTAAATAAAAATAAAACTAAACTAAAAAATAAACATAAAACTAAACCTAAACCAAAAAAATAAACTAAAGTAAAAAATCTAAACTAAAATAAATAAACCTAAAATAAATAAGCCAAAATAAATAAATAAAAAATAAACCTAAATAAAAATAAAAAATAAAATAAAATAAAATAAATAAAAAAGAAATAAAAAATAAGAATTTATATAATCCTAAATAAAAAAAATAACCTAAACCTAAACTAAAATAAACTAAACTAAAATAAATAAAACTTAAACCTAAACCTAAAATAAACTACACATAAATCTCAACCAATACTAAATAAACTAAACTAAACTAAAAATAAATCTAAACCTAAACTTAAAAATAAAACCTAAAAATAAACCTAATATAAAAACCTAAAACCTAAACAGAAAAATAAATAAACTAAAATAAAAAAATAAACTAAATAAACCTAAACCTACGAGTTCACTTAATTTTTAAAAAATGTAAAATAAATAAATAAAACCTAATCTTAAATCATAAATAGTGAACCCTAAACCTTAAAACTTTAAACCCTAAACCTTAAACCCGAAACGATAAACTCTAAACCCTAAACCCTAAAAAAAACCTAAAACTATAAACCTTAAAATCCTAAACCAATAAAACCTAACAAAACCTAAACTTAAAAAAATAATAAAATAAAATAAAATAAAAACCAAAACTAAAACGTCAACATAAACCTAAACATAAACTAAAAATAAAATTAAAATAATAAAAACTAAACTAAATTAAAATAAATAAAATCCTAAACTAAACTAAAAAAATAAAATAAACCTAAAAATAGGAAACTGACATAAAATAAAAACTAAACGTAAAATAAAAATAAAATTATAATTAAATAAATTAAAATAAAACTAAATAAAAACCTAAATGAAAAAAATAAACCTAAAAAGAAATAAAAAATAAAACCTAAAATAAACAAAACAAAATAAACCTAAACTTAAACTAAAGTAAATCAAACCTAAACCATAAACTAAATAAAATAAAATAAACTAAAAATAAATTGAGGTTACAGACATGGTGGTGGCGGAGGGAGAGATACAAGATATGATGGTGGATCCAAAAGTCGGGTGGTTCCGATGCTAACCTGAGAAATTAAAGAATGACATATCCAACTACTTATGGAACCTTTTATAGAGATGATTCTAGTTATCTGTTTTTTTATTTTCTATGTGTGCTCATTTTTTATCTATGTAATCACTTGTGTCTTAGAAAACATGATGTGTTAGTTGGTTGATAAAATTGAAGAGAAGAAATGATGAATATGAATTTTTTTTCTATTAAAAAAATCAAAAACCCTAATCCCTAAACTAAAACATGAACCCTATACCCTAAAAAAACCAAAACCCTAAACCCTAAACCTAAAACCTAAAACCTAAAACCCTAAACCTAAACCCTAAACCCTAAACCCTAAAAAGCTAAAAAACTAAACTTAAAATTAAAATAAATAAAAAAATATAAACAAATTAAAATAAAATAATAAAATAAAATAAAAACCAAAACTAAAACCTAAACTTAATTCTAAACCTAAAAAGAAAATAAAATAAATTTCAGAACTAAACTAAAATAAAATAAATTAAAACCTAAATTAAACTGAAAATAAAAACCTAAATAAAAAGAACTAAACTTAAAATAAAAAAATAAACCTAAAATAAAAACTGATTCAAAACTTAAACATGAAAAATAAACCTAAAAATAAAACATAAAAATAAATAAAAGATAAAACCTAAACCCTAAACTAAAAGTAAAAAACTTAAACCTAGAATAAAAATAAAATAAACCGAAACCTAAACTAAAATAAACTAATCTAAAATAATAAAACCTAAACCTAAACCTAAAATAAACTAAACCTAAATCTAAACCTAAACACTAAATATAATAAAATAAATTTTAAATAAAACTAAAAATAAACCTAAAATAAAACCTAAACATAAAACCTAAAAATAAACCTAAAATAAAAACCAAAAACTGAAAGCAACAAAAATAAAATAAAAATCTAAATCTAAACATAAAAAATATAAAACTTAAGCCTAAAAAATAATATAAAAATAAAACTAAATTGAAAAATAAACCTAAACCAAAACATAAAAAATAAACTAAAATATAAATAAACTAACCTAAAATAAATAATAAAATAAAATAAACCTAAATAAAATATAAACTAAATAAACCTAAACTATACTAAAATAATATAACCCTAAACTATAAACCATAAAATTAACCCTAAATCGTAAACCCTAAACTTACAACCCTAACCATAAACCCTAAGCCTTAAAACCCTAAATCCTAAACCCTAAACTCTAAATACTTAATCCTAAAACCTGTAACCCTAAATCCTAAACCCAAAACCCCAAACACTAAACCCTACACCCCAAACCCTAAAACCTAAAAACCTTAACCTAAACTAAATAAAACTTAAAATAAAATAAATAAAAAAACCTAAAACTAAATAAAATAAAAAAATAAAATAAAACATAAACCTAAATTAAAACCTAAACCTAAACTTAAACCTAAACATAAACATAAAAATCAAATAAACCTAAAAATAAAAACCCTAAAAAAAGTAAACATAAAATAAAAATAAAATTAACTTAAAATATAATAAAATAAAAACTAAATAAAAACATAAAACTAAAAAATAAACCTAAAAATAAAATAAATAAATAAATAAAATAAAACCTAAATCCTAAACTAAAAAAACTCAAAACCTAAAATAAACCTAAACCTAAACTAATATAAACTAAACTAAAGTAAATGAAACCTAAACCTAAATAAAATATAAACTTCTAAACTAAAATAAAATAAAATAAAAAATAAAAATAAAATATAAACTTAAAAATAAAATAATAAAACTAAACTAAAAAACCTAAATAAACTAAAATAATCTAAAATAAAAACCTAAATATAATAATAAACAAAATAAATAAACTAAAAAATAAAAAATAAAAATAAACCTAAATAAAAATAAAAATAAACTAAACAAAATAAAAATAAAATAACCAAAATAAAATAACTAAACTAAAAACCCTAAACCCTAAACCTAAACCTAATTAAAAAAAAACCCTAAACTCCTAAACCTAAACCCTAAACCTAAACCCAAACAAACCTAAACTTTTAAACCCTAAGGCTCAACCCTAAACACTAAACTAACCCTAAACCTAAAACCCTAAAGCCTAAACATTAAACCCTAAACCTTAAACCCTAACCCTAACCCTAAATCATAAACCATAAAACCCTAAACCCTAAAATCATAAACCCTAAATCTTAAACCCAAACCCTAAATCATAAACCCTAAAACTAAAAACCCAAACATAAACTAAATAAAACCTAATAATAAAATAAATAAAAAAACCTAAAATAAAATAAAATAAAATAAAATAAAAACCTAAACATAAACTTAAAATTAAAATAAAATAAAAAATAAAAACAAAATATAATAAAATAAATAAAAACTTAAACTAAATTAAAAAATAAAATAAACCAAAGAATAAAGGACATAAATAAAATTAAAATAAAATAATCCTAAAATAAAACTAAATAAAAACCTAAACCTAAAAAAATAAACCTAAAAATAAAAAATAAAAAGAAATAAAAATAAAACCTAAACCCTAAAGTAAAAAAATACCTAAACCTAAAATAAAAGGTAAGTAAATAAAATAAAATTAACCTAAAAGTAAATAAAATTTAACTAAACTAAAATAAATAAAACCTAAACCTAAACCAAAACCTAAACCTAAACTAAATAAATAAAATAAACTTAAAATAATCTTAAACCTAAAATAAAAGATAAAACCTAAAAATAAACCTAAAATAAAAACCTAAAACCTAAACCTAAAAAATAAAATAAAAACCTAAACCTAAACCTAAAAATAAAAAAGTAAACCTAAACATAAAAAATAAAATAAAAATAAAACTCAACTAAAAAATAAACCTAAACCTAAAAAAAAACTAAATAAATAAACAAAATAAAAAATAAATAAACTAAAATAAATAAACAAACTAAATAAAAAAAATAAACTAAATAAAATAAAAATAAACCCAAATAAATAAAATTAATAACTAAACTAAATTTAAAATAAACTTAAACCTAAAACTTAAACCCTAAACTTGAACTCTAAACTTAAACCTAAACCCTAAACCCTAAACCTAAACTAAACATACAACCCTAAACCCTAACCCTAAACTATAAACCCTAAACTAACCTAAACTAAACCTAAACCTAAACTTAAACCTAAACCTAAAACTCTAACTATAAACCTAAACTAAATTCTAAACTAAACTTAAACCTAAAACATAAACCTAAACCTAAACCTAAATCCAAACCCTAAACCATAAACTAACCTAAATCCTAAGAATAGATAGAAACTTGTAGGCATGAACATCACCATCAACTGGGCTCAATCTAGATCTGGTGATGGAGGTGAAGGCGATGGTTATTGCAGTGGTGGTGGGGGATCTAGATGTGCTAGTCGAAGAAGTGGTTGTTATGGAGGCGGGACGACTGACGGAGGTTATAGCCGTGGTGGTGGTGGAGGGAGAGATCGGGGATGATGGTGGATCCCACCACTCAAGAGGCGGGGGTGGTTTTAATGGGAACTAGAGAAACTGAAGAATGGACAATCCAATCTACTGCTTATGGAACTATCTTTTCAATAGAGACAATTCTACTTATCTAAGGATTTTGATTTCCTCTATGGGTACTCATTTTTTGTCTATATCATCTTTTGTGACTTAGAAAACTTGGGGTGCTACTTGGTTGATGAAATCGAAAAGAAGAAATGAATTTGTTCTCTATTAAAAAAAAACCTTAAATCTTAAACCTAAAACCAAAACCCTAAATCCTAAACCTCAAACCCTAAACCCCAAACCATAAACCTTAAATTATAAAACCTTAAAGATAAAAACTTAGCCCTAAACTAAATAAAACTGAAAAATAAAATAAATAAAAAATATAAACAAAAATAAAATAAATAAAATTAAATCAAATAAAAACATAAACTAAAACCTAAACTCAAACCTAAAAAGAAAATAAAATAAAAATAAATAATAAACTAAAATAAATAAAATAAAAACCTAAACTAAATTAAAAAATAAAAAACCTAAATAAAAAACTAAACCTACAATAAAAATAAAATAATCCTAAAATAAAATAAAATAATAACTAAATAAAAACCTAAACCTAAATAATATAACTTAAAAATAGATAAATAATTAAAACCTAAACTCTAAACTAAAAAAAGCCAAAACATAAAATAAAAATAAAATAATTATAATAAAATAAACCTAAACCTAAACCTAAGCTAAAATAAACTAAACTAAAATAAATAAAATCTTAACCTAAACCTAAAATAAACTAAACCTAAATCTAAACATAAAAATAAAATAAAATTAAAAAGAAAAACTAAACTTAAACTATAACATAAAACCTAAAGATAAACCTAAAATAAAAACCTAAAACCTAAACCTAAAAAAATAAAATAAAAACCTAAACCTAAACCTAAAAAATAAAACCTAAATCAAAAAAATAAAATAATAATAAAACTCAATTAAAAATATAAATCTAAACCTAAAAAAATTAAGATAAAATACCTAAACTAAAACAAAAAAACCTAAAATAAATAAGCTAAAGTAAATGAAAATAAAAAATAAACCTAAATAAAAATATAAAATATGAAATAAAATAAACTCAAAAAATCAAAAATAAATAAAAAAATAAACTAAATAAACCTAAACCTTCCGATTTACTTAATTTAAAATGAGAAACCCTAAACCCTTAATCCTAAGCCATAAACTTTAAACCCTAAACCCTAAAATTAACCCTAAACACCAAACCCTAAACCTAAAACCCTAAAACTACAACCCTAAACCTACAACCCTAAACCCTAAAATCGTAAACCCTAAATCGTAAACCTTAAACACTAAACCTTAAACCCTAAACCTTAAAACACTAAGCCCTAAACCCTAAATCCTAAACCCTAAACCTTAAACAACAAACCATAAACCCCAAACCCTAAACTAACCATAAACCATAAACTAACCCTAAACCCAAAGAATGCATAGAACCTTGATGGCAAGAACATCACCATCAACTAGGCTCGCCTAGATAAGGTGGAGGTGAAGGATGCTATCAGGTGGTGGGGATTTAGAGTTTCTAGTGGATAGGGAGGTGGTGGCTAGAGCAATTGTGGTTATGGAAGCGGGAGGAACGATGAAGGCTACAATCATGGTGGTGGAAGTGGGAGAGATCAGGGATATGATGGACGATCTCTACAAGAGGGTGGTTTGATGGAACTGGAGAAATTGAATAACATTGATCTGCTACTTATGGAACCGCTTTACAAGAGAGACAATTTTACTTATCCGGTTTTGATTTGCTCTATGGGTGCTCATTTTTATCTATGTCATACATGCCTTAGAAAACTTAGGTGCTACTTGAGGAAATCAAAAAGAAGAATAAACCTAATAAACACTATTCCCTAAACCTAAATTTAAATTAAAACTTAAAATCCTAAACCTTAAACCTAACCTAAAACACTAAACCTAATTAAACCTAAACCTAAATCCTAAACCTAAACCCTAAACCTAAACTTAAAAAACCCCTAAACTAAACCCTAAACCCTAAAAGATGTCATTAATAATATTTCTAAAGAATGACTTAATCCTACATAGTTGTGCTAGCTATAGAAAATGTCTTCAAGAGACTTTCCCTTGAGTATTAAAGATTTGAATACCCTAAACTTTAACCCTAAATCATATTATAATACAATATATTATAGTGTAATGAAGAATCATATATTTGAGCATGTAGTAATGTTTTTGGATTTTATAAGATATTTTGAAATGTTTAGTATATTATGGTATTGTTCCCTATAATGTATATTAATTTAAATCAAAAAAATATTAATTTAATAAATCAGATGATGAAACTTGTTAAATTTGAAGTGGGAATTAGGTTGTAGTACCAAAAGTGTTCTACGCCACTTGTAGTCTAAAAAGTAAGATTTTATGTTCAAAATAAATATTATATGTTGTAGCATAGTATATCATCATATATCATAATATATTATTCTATGCATTTTAAATTATTTTAATGTTTTACAATCATGCAGTCGAGCTTACACTAGCATTATTTATAAAAGTGTTGATTTAGACTTTAAAATGGTAGAATTTGGGCAAATTCATAATAAGTAGAGCATAGAATCATAATATATTATTTCAATTTAAAATATGTAAGTGGTACCACTAAAATATAAATTGTTTTATTGTTTAGACTAATTTTACAATTTTTTATCTTAAGTAATTCCTTGTGATGTGATATGCAATATAGTATAATATAATATGATATAGTATATTATAACATAGGATGCCATAACATAATGTAGCATCATGCATTATAGCATACTATTGTGTACTACTACTTATTGTTTAGCATATTTTTGTTTGTTATAATATGATGTAGTAGAGTTTGTACTAGTATAATTCATAAAAATAATGCTTTATAGGCTAAGATGATTAGATTTTGTAAAATTTAAGGTAAGATTTAGGGAAAATCATTAGGGGTGTGCTATGGTGTGCCATTTAATCAAAAGAATGGAATTTTGGATCCAAAATAAATGTTCATTTTCAACAAAATTTTATAAATTTTTTGCTTAAAGTGATTCATTTTAAGGTGTAGTGTAAGATATTATATTATATGTTTATTAAAATATAATGTACATAACAATATAACTTCACATATATATGAATGTGGTGTTATTAAATGTTATTGTACATTTTAGTATGTTTTACTTTTGTTATAATATATTTGGTCAAAACTCACAAAAATGTTAATTTGAAGGTTGAGATGCAAGAATTTGGCCAAATTCATAGCACACGCCAAAAAGAAATAGCACAATTATGATATTTTGTACCATTTCTAATAGAAAAATAATAATTTTACATCCAAAACAAACATTATTCATATTTTGAGAAAATTTTGTTATTTGTTCTTTTTAAGTAATTCTAATGAGGTGTAATGTTAGACAATATATTAAATTATAGAAAATTATAATATAACATCATATATTATAATTTAATATAGTGTGTTAATTCACACTATAATTTGTTTAGCATAATATTGTATTGTTAGTTTGAGCTTGCACCATCATAAATCATAAAATGTTGATTACAATGTTAACATGATGTAATTTGAATGAATACATTGTAAGGCTTATGGTTGAAGTATTAAAGGTGTGCATAAGAGAAGAAATAAAATTTGATGAGAATTCCATGTCAAGGACTTGGAGGGAGATCTGCTATGGGATCACACATGCAATAGACATGACATGTGAGCAGTCTATGTCAAGGGCATTTAAGAAGAAAATATGTTGGGGATAAATTTGAATTTGATTTGATTATATGATTTGTGGAAAGAAGATCCATTGGGGATAAGGATTATAATCTATCGAGGATTAAGAACTAATCAACTTTAGTTTATTTTGTTTTAATTAATGTGGAGGCAAACTTGACCTAGGGTGACTACTGAGTGAATTTTGTTGGGGACTTATGTCAACTCAAAAATAGTCAAAATTAATTTTATCTTAATTTCATTTGATTTGATATGGTTTGTTTGGTTTAGTTTGATTTCAAATTAAGGGCATATCCATCAGGGATGTGAGCTCGATCAAATTTGATAGATTTAATTTATGCACCTTGTAGATGTGCGATGGACCCATTGAGATGGGGTTATATCAAACTTATCCTATCTCAGATTTGCAAATCCAAAGGGATAGTCTACTAGTTATGGGGTAGAGCTAGCCAACCTAAGGGGTTGCCTTTCAGTGTGTAACAGTTGTGCTAGGAAGAAGGTTTTGCAGACTTACATCTTCTAAAGCAGGTAACAACCACTCGGGTGACCTATTGGTAGAACAACAATTCAAACCTAACTTAGGAGACTATTGAGTGAATGTTGTTGGGAACTTATATCAACTCAAAATTAGTCAGGCAATTCCTATAGGGAGTTTTGCTGACACTACCCTAAAGATAGGATACTTGCTTGGGATAAGGTACCACTAGGGGTGTCCTCTTAATCCACAAGTGACTATATATTTTATTTATATGTTTGCGTGGACCTATTAGTGTACGAGGGAACACAGAGAAGGGGCTATGTTTGCCTTGACCTATCTCAAATTTATTGATCCAAGGGAGAATCTGCACACCACAAGATGGATTTTCCAACCACATAGGTTATTACTACAAAAAGGCAACTATCCAATTCGATAGTAGCCTGGGCAGTGCCTAAATGGGGTTGCAAAGGACATGATTAAAATATAATGTCCTGTGGGAGTCCAGGGGCATTATCCGAGCCTAAAAAAAAAAGAATAGCCAATGGCCAACTCAATGAGAAAGCGTAGTAGACTTACATCTACCATGAGTGGTGAATCCTAAGGTTCAAGAACTAACCAACCTAAGGTGTATCAATCAACATGAGTGGTGTATTCTTCAGCATAGGGAAAACCAACCAACCTAAGGGGCCCATCGGTGTGCAAGGATCAATCTAGAAAAAAAGTGTGTAGGCTTACAACTTTCTAAGTGAAACTGATCATCAAGATAGTTTTTCATAAGCAAGTCATATGTTATCTAACATAGAGAGACTATTAAGCTGGGAGCCCCGAGGAAGGATTAGACGACTTGAGTCGTGGAGGGAAGGAGCTAGGGGACTTATCTTAAACCTCAAATGTACTCAACCCAGTTAGTGTACGAAGGCTAATCGAAGAATAAAGCATAGACTCACATCTTCTTAAATAAAGCCAACATGAGGTAGCTTACCAATCATGCAGTAAGGCTTACCAAACTAACAATGTGCTCTTCGATGTGTAGTGGCCAAATAAAGAAGGAAAGCATAGAAAACTTACATCCTCCAAAGCAAGAAGACCTCTGGGGTGACACACTAGTTGGGTAGCATGTCAGCCCAACCTAGAGTAGTTATTGACTGTAAGTACCACTGGGATGTTATCTCAACTCAAAGTAGCCCGAGACAAAAGATATGTGTTTATTTTATAGGTTTGTGTGTAGTTTGTGTTGGTGTTATGTCGATGAAGGATACGATTCCACTCGAGTTCCTTACACCTACACTAAACAGATCATGGAAAATTTGCAAACAAGAATACTTTCAACATGGAAGAGATTGAATTCAAAAATGAATTTTCATTGATGATAATTATTTTCAAACATGATTTATAATATTTTCTTAAGTAGAGCCCATTGATTGAAAGAATTGGGCACTCTCATTTATGATTAATAAGCTGATAAGATCCTCATTGGAAGGCCTTCTCTATGGAAAAAGGGATTTCCCAAGTGGGTTGAACTTGTCTCCCATCTTACAATGGGCAATAATCAGTCTCTTTGGAACTAAAATAAGCTCTCATACTTGAAAAGATTTAGGATGGATGAACTTGTTGTGAGCTTGAATCATTTTATCTTTGTACAACTCAAGTTTTTGGCATGCCCACAGGCGTCTCTCCTACAAACCTTTAAGCTCTCCTAACTGTAACTTAGCATTCTGCTCTGTTGTGATCTTGCTACCCATAACTATCCTTAGAGATGGGAGTTGGACTTTTAATGGTGGAATGGCTTTGGACCCATACACTAAGGATAAAAAGAGACGAGTTGGAGTTCTATATATATGCGGTAGGCTTCAACTAACTACTCATGCCACTATCGCTTATTGTTGTCGAGTGTATTCTTTAGTATTTAGATGAGTGTTTTATTGAAGGCTTTAACAAAGTAGTTTTCCCTCAGGTAGTTGATGGTAGAATATCTCTAATTTTGCTATCTCCGAGCAAATTTGTTGATCTCGATGCTCTTGAATGTAGTACCATTTTCAGATATAATTTGTCAAAGCAATCCAAACCTATATATCATATGGTTCTTAAAAAAGTGATGCACATGCTGAGTTGTGACTTCTCTGAGCGAAATTGCCTTCACCCATTTTGAAAAGTAGTCAGTAGTAGCTAAGATGAGCTGATGATATTTAGGAGGAGGATGTAGAATGTTGTGAGTAGGACCACACTGTAATCTTTGATCATCAATTGTATCCTAGTCTCTTGATCTTGGTTGTCATCTACAGATAGGATTGGTTGGCTCCACATAATCCTGAGTGTACCTTGGTCACGATCTTATCTTTGTGCTTGTCTAAACAATGTAACCACATATGATTGAAAGACCGCCAGTATAAGACACCATCCACAAGAGTGTAGGAAAGTGCTCTCTACATCATCTGATAGGCTTGAGACTTCTCTTGAGGTAGTTTTCCTTTATTTAGGTAATCCATGAATGGTTGCCTCACCCTAACTCCTCATCCTTCTTTAAAATGACAACCTCCCCTTTAAGAGAGTACTTTTTGATGAGTTCAATATCAACAAAATATAAGATTTCTCTATTTTAGACCTTTATTATATATACTCATACTCCAGACATGTCAATTCCTTGGCAAGCTTGGCTAAAGCATATGCTATGACGTTCTCTCCATGAGGAATCTTATAAATGGAAACCTCTAGGATTTGGGCCAATAACTCCATGGTGTACTTATGGTAGTGATGGAGCTTGGGCTTTATAACCTTATAGGACCCAACGATTTGGTTGATAATTAGTTGAGAATCTCGAAGATGTTGATGTTTTGGATTCTTGATGTAACAGATAACTCCAAACTGGCAATCAGAGCCTCATATTCTAATTTGTTGTTAATGCAATGATTGGATAAATGATATGAAAATCTAATCACATCACAGTCTAGAGTTAAGAGAACTATTCTTACCCCTACCATTCCTAGAATAGTAGATTTTGGTTCTTCTCCTCTTTGGGAGGAAGCCGCACCATCCAAGTACATCTCCCAATGGTGAATACTAGTATCCTTTAAGTTGATGATTTGTTCATCGGAGAGATCATTACTAAGCATAGAGTTAGCAAGAAGTGGGTGTGCTGCTAAGAAATCTGCTAGCTCCTGTCCTTTTACCATACGATGGGGTACGAAGGTAATGTCAAACTGTGAGAGGATCATGGACCATCGTGCCAACTGTCCGGATACTATTGGTCATATGATGAGATACTATAGTGAAATGATACTAGAAATTAAGTTCACCTTATCAGGAAGCATGTAGTGTTGTAGCTTTTGGGATGCAAAGAATAAAGCTAGGCAATGCTTCTCAATTGGTGGATAATTAGCCTCAGTGGGGATTAGATCACGGCTGAGGTAGTACAGTGTATTTTCCTTCCCTTTGTCATTTGCTTGGGCCAAAAAAGCACTAAGGAAGTCATCTAATGTAGCAGTGTTATGTATGAGGTGCTTTCCCTCGATAGGGGCTTCTAGAACTAACGGCGCCATCAGGTAATGCATGATGTCTTCGAAGGTATGCTCACACTTATCATCCCACTTGAACCTAGCATCCTTTTTGACAAGTATTGAGAATGGCTAACATCTTCTTGATAGGTTAGATATAATGCGTCTTTGATATGCCAACTACCGTTGGAATGATCTGAGTTGAGTTAAGCCTTTAGGGGGTGGCATTTCTAATATCTCCCTAATCTTCTCCAGATTGATTTCAATTCCCTGGTGTCGGACAACAAACCCAAGGAATTTTCCTATGCTACTCCAAATGCACACTTTAGGGGGTTCATTTTGAGGATACATCATCTTAACTATTCGAAAACTACTCTCAAGTCAAAGAGATGATCTTCCTTTTCTCTACTTTCGACCACGAGATCACTAACATAGCAATTGACTTGATATGAATGAGTTCGTCGAAGATTCAAGTCTAAAATAAAATAAAAACTTAAAACTAAAACTAAAACTTGAGCTTAAAAAGAAAATAAAATAAATTAATTAAAGTAAATTAAAATAAAATAAATAAGAACCCAAACTAAACTATAAAGTAAAATAAACCTAAGTATAAAAAATTGAAATAAAATAAAAACTAAATGTAAAATAAAGACAAAATAAACATATAATAAACCTAAAATAAAATAAAATAAAAATTAAATAAAAAGCTAAACCTAAAAAATAAACCTAAAAATAAATAAAAAATAAAACTTAAACCCTAAACTAAAAAAACAAGACCTAAAATAAAAATAAATTAAATAAAATAAAGTAAACCTAAACTTAAACTAAAATAAATTAAACTAAAATAAATATAACCTAACTTAAATAAAATAAAATAAACTGAAAATAAACTTAAACCTAAACTAAAAAATAAAACCTAAAAATAAACCTAAAAATAAACCCTAAAACTTAAACTTAGAAAAAAATAAAATAAAAACCTAGACCTAAACCTAAAAATAAAAAATAAAACCTAAACTAAAAAATTAAATAAAAATAAAACTCGACTAAAACATAAACCTAAACCTAAACCTAAATCTAAAAGATAAATTAAAATAAAAAACCTAAGCTAAAATAAATAAACCTAAAATAAATAAACTAACTAAATTAAAATAAGAAATTAACCAAAATATAAATAAAAAATAAAATAAACTAAAAGAAATAAAAAATAAACTAAATAAACCTAAACTGTTGGTTTCTAAATGTTTTTTAAAACCCTAAACCCTAAATCCTAAACCCTAAACCACCCTACAAACCAGACACCTTAAACCCTACCAAAAAAAACCTAAACTGAGCCACTAAATAACCCTAAATCTCTTAAACTAAATAAACCAACCTATTGGTTTGCTTAATTAAAACAAACTCTAAACCCTAAATCCCAAACCCCTAAACCTAAACCCTAAACCACAAACTAACCTGAGCCACTCCAACCCTGACCACTAAACTGTAACCTAATCTAAACTCTAAACCATAAAGCCACTAAACCCTAAGCTAAACATGCTACACCCATAAACCACAACCTAAACCTAAAACCTAAACTAAACCCATAAACTTAAAACCTAAACATAAATGAAATAATACCTAAAATAAAATAAATAAAAACCTAAACTAAAATAAATTTTAAAAAAATAAAATAAAACTAAACTAAAACTAATCCCCTAAACCTAACCTAAATCAAAACCTAAAGAAAATAAAATAAAATAGTAAAGATAAAATAAATAAATAAAACCTAAACTAAACTAAAAATAATAATTAAACCTAAAAATAAAAAACCTAAATAAAATAAAAACTAAACATAAAATAAAAATGAATAAACCTAAAATAAAATAAAATAAAAACTAAATAAAGATCTAAACTTAAAAAATAAACTTTTAAAAATAAAAACTAAAACCTAAATAAAAAAATAAAAAAACTAAACCTAAAATAAATTAAATAAAATAAACCTAATTTAAATTAAATAAAACCTATAATTAAACCTGAAATAAATTAAACCTAAACCCTAAATTAAATAAAATTAAAAACCTAAAAATAAACCTAAACCTAAACTAAAAAATAAAACCTAAAGTAAACTTAAACTAAAAACCCAAAACCTAAAACTAAAAAAATGAAATAAAAACCTAAACCTAAACCTAAAATTGAAAAATAAAATAAAATTAAAACTAAGTTAAAAAATAAACATAAACCTAAACATAAACTTAAAAAATAACCTATAAAACAAACAAAATAAATAAACCTGCAATAAAAACTAAATAAAATTAACCTAAATAAAATTTTAAAATAAAATAAATAAAAATAAAATAAATAAATTGGAACTGTCGGGTTGCTTCATTTATTTTAAACTCTAAACCCTACTTAATCCTAAACCCTAAATACTTCCCCCTATCCTAAACCACAATGACCATCCTACTGACCCCAAACACTAAAAAATAAACCCTAAATCAGAACTAAACTGTAAAAACTAATCCCTAAACCTACCATAAACTGACCCTAAAAAGCTCACTAAACCCTAAATCTGACCCCTATCCATAAACTCCTAAAACCAAATCCTCCACCTTAACCCTAAAAAATCATAAAACCATAATCCTAAACCCTAAACCCTAAACCCACCTAAACCCTAAATGCTCCCCACCCTAAATACTAAACCAACCAAAAAAACCTAAACTAAATAAAACCTAAAAATAAATAAATAAATAATCCTAAACTTAATTAAAATAAATAAAATAAAATAAAATAAAAATCTTAACCTAAACCTAAACTTAAAGATCAACCTAAACCTAAACTTACAAATAAAATAAAAATAATAAAAACTAAACAAAAATAAAGTAAATAAAAACCTAAATTAGACTGTAAAATAAAATAAACCTATAAATAAAATACCTAAATAAAATAAAAAATAAACATAAATAAAAATTAATAGACCTAAAATAAAATAAAATAAAAACTAAATAAAGACCTAAACCTAAAAATAAATAAAAAATTAAACCTAAACCCTGAATTAAAAAAAAACTAAACCTAAAATAAATAAAATAAAATAAATTTGAATCTAAGCTAAACTAAATAAAACCTACATCTAAACCTAAAATAAACTAAACCTTAACCCAAGATTAAATAAAATAAAATAAACTAAAAAATAAACCTAAACTAAACTAAAAATAAAACCTAAAAATAAACCTAAAATAAAACCTAAACATAAAACATAAAAAAATAAAATATAAATCTAAACCTAAACCTAAAAATAAAAAATAAAATGAAAATAAAACTAAACTAAAAAATAAACATAAACATAAACCTAAACCTAAAAAATTAACTAAAATAAAAAACCTAAAATAAATAAATAAAACTAAATAAAATTATAAAATAAAATAAACTAAAATAAATAAAAAATAAACAAAATAAACAAAGAAACCTAAACCTACTGGTTTAATGATTTTTTTTTAAACCTAACCCTACCACCCTAAACCTCAAATTCTAAACCACAAACCCTAAACAAACTAACTAACCCTAAACCACTAAACCTAAACCCCTGAGCCTAACCCTAAACTACCATAAATCCCAAAACTTGAGCCAAAATGCCACAACCCTAAACCTCACCTAAACATAAACTAATCTTAAACCTTAACCCAATCCTTACATGAATTTAAAGACCCCACTGACCAACCCCACTTGAATCTGGATTGTGAGCCACTAAACCCCAAATTAAGCCACTGATCCACTGAGCCTGCATAACCTTACACTCCTCCTAAGATCCTGGGCCACTGAGCCAACCTTGGCCATGACCATATCGCAGCCACTGAGCCACAAAACCCTAGGCTGAGTCCTAAACTAGCCAAACCCTACCTCCAACCAAAAGATCACAGGCCTGAGGCTGAGCCCTGACCCAAACCCTAAACCCTGACAGTTGACCCTAACCCAACCCAGAGGCTAGCACTAGGCCAAACCACTGAGCCTAAACTGACACTACCATGAGCCATAACACTATTATAAACCCTAAAAACTGAGCCATAAACCCCAAAACCCAAAAAACCTAAACCTAAACTAAATAAAACCTAAAATAAAATAAATAAATAAACATAAATAAATAATAATATGGAACATAAAGAAACCTAAACCTATGTCTAAAAAAATAATTAAATTAAAAATAAAATTAACTAAAATAAAATAAATAAAAACCTAACTAAACTAAAAAATAATATAAACCTAAGAACAAAAACCTAAATAAAATAAAAACTAAAAATTAAATAAATCTAAAATAAAATAAAATAATAACTAAATACAAATTGAAACCTAAAAAATAAATAAAATAAATAAAAATAAACCCTAATCCCTAAACTAAAAAAACTAAACCAAAAATTAAATTAAAATAAATAAACTAAAATAAACCTAAACCTAAACTAAATAAAATAAATTAAAATAAATAAAACCTAAACCTAAAATAAACTAAACCTATATCTAAACCTAAATTAAATAAAATAAAATAAACTAAAAATAAATATAAACCTAAAATAAAAAATAAATCCTAAAATAAAGACCTATAAACTAAACATAAAAAATTAAAATAAAAACCTAAACCTAAACATAAAAATAAAAAATAAAACCTAAACCTGAAAAATAAAATAAAAAAAACCTCAACTAAAAATAAGCCTAAAAAATAAGCTAAAATAAAAAACCTAAACTAAAATAAGCAAACCTAAAATAAATAAACTAAAATAAATATAACCTAAAATAAAAATAAATTAAATAAAATAAAGTAAACTTAAACCTAAACTAAAATAAATTACACTAAAATAAATATAACTTAAACCTTAACCTAACCTAAATAAAATAAAATAAACTAAAAATAAGCCTAAACCTAAACTAAAATATAAAACCTAAAAGTAAACCTAAAATAAAAGGCTAAAACCTAAACTTAAAAAAATAAAATAAAAACCTAGACCTAAACCTAAAAATAAAAAGTAAAACCTAAAACCTAAAATTGCATAAAAAAAATAAAACTTGACTAAAAAAGAGCTAAACTTAAACCAAAATCTAAAGATAAACTAAAATAAAAACCTAGCTAATAAAAAAAACCTAAAATAAATAAACTAACTAAATAAAGATAAAAAATTAACCAAAATAAAAATAAAAAATAAAATAAACTTAATAAACCTAAACCTACTCGTTTACTAAATTATTTAAAAAAAAACCCTAAACCCTAAATCCTAAACCCTAATCCCTAAACCTTAAACAGACAACCCTAAACCCTAAATCTTAAAAAACCCTTAAACTTAAACCGTAAATAACCCTAAATCCTAAAATAAAATACTAAATAAACTAAACTGTTGGTTTTAATTAAAAATAAACTCTACCTCCCAAACCCTAAACCCTAAACCCTAAATAACCCCCTAACCCTAAACTCTAAACTAAACACTGCCTCACTTACCCTGACCCATCTTAAACCCTAAACCCTAAACATTAAACTCACAAACTTAAAAACCTAAACCTAAATGAAATAATACATAAAAATAAAATAAATAAAAAATGTAAACTTAAATAAATTAAAAAAATAAAATAAAATAAAAACTTAAACTAAAACATAATCCCAAACCTAAACCTAAACCTCAATATAAACCTAAACTTAAAATGAAAATAAAATAAGAATAAAAAACCAAACTAAAATAAAATAAATAAAAACCTAAACTAAACTAAAAAATAAATAAACCTAAAAATAATAAACCTAATTAAAATAAAAACTAAACATAAAATAAAAATGAATAAACCTAAAATAAAATAAAATAAAAACTAAATAAAGATCTAATATACTAAAAAATAATAAATAACTAAAAAAACTAAACTAATAAAACTAATAATAAGTAATAAATAACTAATAACTAATAATAAAACTAGTAATAAACTAAACTAATAATAAACCTAAAGTAACTAAACTTCCTAACTAAAAACTAATAAACTAATAACTAAATAATAATAAAGAATAAACTAATAACTAAGAATAACTAAATAGACTAATAACTAATAAAAACTCATAATACAACAAAATAACTAAACTAATAACTAAACTAATAACTAACTAACTAAACTAAATAACAAACTAAACTAAAAGCTAATACACTAATAAACTAATAACTAATAAAACCTAACTAATAGCTGACTAATAAACTAATAAAATAAATAACTAAACATAATAATAATAAACTATCAATAATAACTAATAAAAATAAGCTAAACTTATAATAAAACTAATAAAAATAATTAAACTAATAACTTAACTAAAACTAAACTAAAAGCTAAACTAATAAATAAATAATAACTAAAACTAATAATAATAACTAACTAATAATAATAAACTAATAATAAATAATAAATAATTAAATTAATTAAACTAATAAAACTAATAAACTATTAAACTAATAAACTAAATAATTAAACTAATAATAACCATAACTAATAAAATAACTAAACTGATAATAATAACTAATAACTAATAATAACTAAACTAATAATTAAAATAACTATTAAAAACTAAAAATAATAACTAATAACAAATAAAAATTAAATAAACTAAAAACTAATAAAAACTAACTAATCTAAATAACTAAACTAATAACTAATAATGCTAATAAACTAAATAAGTAATAAGCTAATAAACTAAACTAATAAACTGATAACTAACTAACTAATAATTAAACTAAATAAACTAAAAACTAATAATTAAAAACTAACTAAACCAATAGACTAATAAAACTAAACAGATAAACCAAAAACTCCCTGACCCCCTCGTCCCTCTCCCTCTCTAGGGCTCTGACAATTCTTGATCCCCTTTCCTCTCTGTTCTCTTCCATGCTATCTTTGGGATTTTTCTTTAATCTGACTTTGGATCTTCAGCCTTTGGCCGATTTCCTTCCTCTTCCTTAGTGTCGTTGGCTTCCATGGAGTTGACTCTGATGAATGCCTTGAGTAGACTTATTGCTCCAACTGCTCTAGCTAGGGCTGATGTTTCTTTGGTTAAATCTAACTTTACTTCCTCTAAATCCTTCAAGGATGCCTTATATGGTAAGGATTCCTTAGCTTTTCCTAAATGTTTGTTTAATCTTGTTCATACGACTTTTAAAGGCATTCCAACTATTATGTGCTCTAATTTGAATATTGAGAAACTCGTTGAGCCTTATTCTTACTCTAATCGATAAGTTTTCTATTCGATGGCATAATATCAAAAAAATCTAGTTTTCTTTTCATGATTGAAACTTTTAGTGCATTTTTTATCAGTTTATTGGATGGTCGGCATGTCCTTATAAAGCTTTCTAATGATCTTTACTATAGTCAAATTTTCCCTCGCAAATCATATGATGTTAAAAATTGTCAAATGTGTATTCTTAAATGGACTCCATTTTTGACATTCAAGTAGAATCTCCTACCGTCTTGGTTTGGATTGCTTTGCTTAATCTTCAAATACATTTTGTTAATTATCAGTTTCTTCATGCGAGCAGGTCTATTTTTGCTAGACCTTTATGGATCGATCAAGTAACAATGGCTAAGTCTTACCCTTCAGTTGCTCATATCCTTGTTGAAATTGATGTAACAAAAAAGTTCCCCAAATATATTTGGATAGGATCCGAGAAGTATGCGTATTTTCAGCCTGTTGAATTCAAAAACTTCCCTATTTTCTGCAATCATTGCAAAACCAATGGTCATTTCTTCTCAGATTGATTCATCACACATCCTCAACTTAGGAAGAAATCTATTAAAAATCCTAAGCTGATTGAACAATCTGGAGACCATACAACTAATAAAAATAAAGTTTTTACTTCTTCTAGAAAAGATAAAGATGTTGTTGATGATATTCTAAATCAATTTAAATGCTACTAAAATGATGGTGTTGTTTTGAATGGAAACTAGATTTCAGCTGCTATTAATCCCATGCTTTCTAGAATTGTTCAAGCTGATGTTAATCTTATTTTGATTTCTTCACTTAAAGATTGTTATGATATAGCTCCTAAAAATTTTAAAGATAATGTTTCTCTTTCTAATTTTTAAGAACCTCTTAAAGAAAATGATGACTTAAATTCTTTAAGTATGGAAAATGTTGATGGTATGTATAAGGTGTATGTTGTGCAACCAGGTTTTTATTTTATTAATAAAACTACTAATTCTGATGGTGTTTTGCCTATGCTTTCTTCACATTTAATGAATAAAAATGCTTTAGGGTCTTATTAGTTGGAATCTCCTACTAAATCTACTACTATTAAAAGTATTAATGCTCCTTCTCATGATGAATCTATGGATAATGAAATCGGTTTTCAAACTATATTTGTGAAAAAAAGTAGTTTTAAAAATGCCCTCATAAAGTTTTGACTCGATATTCTTCATCTTCTTTGCCCAATAAGAATTAATGTTTTATTTTCTTATTTGGAATGTTAGAGGCATTGATACTCTTGCGATTAGAAATAGGATTAGGAACCTTTGTAGGGTTTATAATGTTAGTTTCTTGGTTATCCTTGAAGAACCTATTTTTTATTCTAAAATTATGCATGTGGCTAAGAATGTTTTTCCTATTTTATTTTAATAATAATAATAAGATATGGTTATTTTAGAATAATTCTCTTTCTATTAATGTCATTAATCATCAAGTTGTTAATGTGAATATTTCTTTTGGTGATTATCATGATTTTGGCTCTTTTGTTTATGCTACATGTAATAAGATTGAGAAGAGATTTCTCTGGAATCAATTATCTAATTTTGCTTCTACTGTTAATGATCCTTGGATTTTTGTGGGGATTTGAATATGGTCCTTTCTTTGAATGAAAGGAAAGGGGGTTATTTGTCAAATTTACATGCAATGGAAGATTTTGTGAATATGATCTTGGATTGTAATCTTCATGATGCTGGTTTTATTGGCTCTTAATAGTTATTAAATAAGGCACGATCCAGAACTGTTTAACCAATAGTTATTAAATACGGCATTATCCAAAACTTACTAAAACTAAAACTAACTAATAATAAACTAATAAAACTAAACCTAACTAATAATTATATAGTAAAACTAAAATTAAAAAACTAATAACTAAAATAATAATAATAACTAAACTAATAACTAAAAACTAATAAAAACTAACTAAAAAACTAAATAACTAAAAAATAAAGCTAAACTAATAAACTAAAGTAATAATAAACTAACTAAACTAATAACTAACTAATAAACTAATAAACTAATAACTAATAATAACTAATAAACTAATAACTAATAATAATTAAATAATAATTAATAACTAATAATTAAACTTAATAACTAATAATAATAACTAAACTAAAAATAACTAATAACTAATAATAACTAAAAGTCCTAAAAACCTAACTAACTAGCTAAAAACTAATAATAAAACTAATAAAACTAATAAACTAATAATAAATAATAAAATAACTAAACTAATAACTAAATAAATAATAAATAAACTAATAATAAACTAACTAACTAATAAATAACTAATAAATAACTAATAAAACTAATAAAACTAATAATAAATAACTAAACTAATAATTAAAACTAATAACAAACTAATAAATAACTAAATAACTAAAATAAAAATAACTTAATAATAACAAACTAATATCTAGTAATAACTAATAAAATAACTAATAATAACTAACTAATAAATAATAATAAAAAATAATAAACTAATAATAATAACTAAATAAAAAATAAAAAAATAAACTAAAACTAACTAATAAATAACAAAATAAAAACTAACTAATAACTAAATAATAACAATAAATAAAAAACTAATAAAACTAACTAAAACTAATAAACTAATAACTAATAATAAAACTAAATAACTAAATAAAAATAATAATAACTAATAATAACTAAAAATAACTAATAAATGAATAACTAATAACTAAAACTAATAAATTAATAACTAATAAACTAAATAATAATAATAACTAAACTAACTAAACTAATAAAATAACTAAATAACTAACTAATAACTAAAACTAATAAAATAATAACTAATAATAACTAATAATAACTAATAATAAAATAACTAAATTAACTAAATTAATAAATAATAAAATAATAAAACTAAAATACTAATAACTAATAACAACTAAAATAAATAATAATTAAACTAATAAATAAAATAATTAATAAACTAATAACTAAACTAAACTAATAACTAATTAAAACTAATAATAAAATAAACCTAAAAACTAAACTAAACCTAATAAAATAATAAATAATAACTAAAATAATAAACTAATAATAACATAATAATAAAACTAATAACTAACTAAAATAATAATAATAATAATTAATAACTAGTAACTAAAAAAACTAATAACTAATAACCAATAAATAACTAATAAACTAACTAACCTAATAAATAATAAGTAATAATAATAATAATAACCTAAATAACCAAAAAAAAAAATAAGTAAACTAACTAACTAAAATAACTAATAACTAAACTGAATAACTAACTAAAAATTAAATAACTAATAACTAATAATAACTAACTAATTAAATAACTAATTAAAACTAATAACTAATAACTAACTAATAATAATAAACTAATAAACTAAAAACTCTAACTAATAACTAAATAAGTAACTAAACTAATAATAACTAAATAAATCATAATAATAATAACTAAACTAAAAACTAACAAACTAATAACTAATAATAAAGAACTAAACTAAATAATAACTAAATAAACTAACTAATAGAACTAAACTAACTAATAACTAATAAAACTAATAAATAACTAAACTAATAACTAATAACTAAAACTAATAATAATAATAATAATAATAATAATAATAATAATAATAATAATAATAATAATAAACTAATAACTAATAAAAGTAATAACTAATAACTAATAAAAACTAACTAAACTAATAAACTAATAAACTAAATTAATAAAATAATAAATAACAACTAAACTAAATAAATAATAACTAAGAAAATAATAAGTAATAATGAAATAATAACTAATAATAACTAATAACTAATAACTAAAAAACTAAAATAATAAAACTTACTAACTAATTACTAATAACTAAACTAATAACCAAACTATAATTAAACTAATAACTAACCAATAACTAAAAAAACTACAAACTAAAAAACATAATAAAACTAATAAACTAAAAATAACTAAACTAAATAAATAATAACTAACTAAACTAATTAAAACTAATAATAAAACTAATTAATATTAACTAACTAATAATAACTAATAACTTATATCTAAATAACTAAAAATATTAATAAACTAATAACTAATAACTAACTAATAATAAAAACCTAAACTAATAATTAATAATAACTAACTAATAATAAGTAAATAAATAACTTAAAAAGAAAACTAATAACAAATAAAAACCAAAAATCGAAATTAATAATAACTAACTAAACCAAAATCTAGCAACTAATAACTAATAAACTAATAATAACTAATAAACCTAAAACTAACTAACTAAATAATATTAAAAATAAAAACTAATAATTATAATAATAACTAACTAAATTTAAACTAATTAACTAAAATAGCTAAAAACTAACTAAAAATTAACTAACTAACAAGAAAGAACTAACTAACTATCTAAACTAACTAATAATAATTAAATATCTAACAACTAAAATAACTTAGGTAATAATAAATAATAAATTAATAATAACTAAGGAAACTTAAATTAAACTAATAAATAATAAAACTATTAATAACTAAATAATAACTAAGTAATAAAACTAATAACTAAAAAAAACTAATAATAACTAAAAACTAATAAACTAATAACTAACTAAAATTAATAAACTAATAATAACTAAATTAATAACTAATAATAAAACTAATAAACTAATAAATAACTAGTAATAATAAACTAATAACTAATAACAATAATAATAATAACTAACTAAGCTAATAACTAACTAATAATAACTAAACTACTAACTAATAATAAGAAAACTAATAATAAACTAATAACTAATAACTAACTAGATAATTAGTAAGTAACTAATAACTAACTAAACTAAAACAACTAATAATAAATAACTAAAGTACTAATAATAACTAATAAAACTAAAATAACTAAACTAACTAACTAATAACTAATAACATATAATAATGAACTAGCTAATAATAATAACTAATAACTAACTAAAATTAATGACAAAAAAACTAATAACTAAACTAAAAAACTAAAAAACTAAAATTAACTAATAAAAAAACTAATAAATTAAATTAATAACTAAATAATAATAACTAATGAAACTAAATAACAAACTAACTAGTAAAAAAAACTAACTAAATAAAAAAGTAATAAATCTAAAAAAAACCAAATAAACTAACTAATAAAAATAACTAAATAAAACTAACTAATAACTAACTAAAACCTAATAACTAAATAAATAAAACTAATAAAAACTAACTAAATAACTAATAACTAAACTAACTAATAATAATAAAACTAACTAATAAAATTAATAATAACTAACTAATAATAAAAATAATAACTAAACCAAATAATAAAACTAATAATAAATAACTAAACTAAATAACAAATAAAATTAAATAACTAAATAATAAAACCTAATAAACTAATAAAATAACTAACTAACTAAAAACTAAATGTAATAACTAAACTAAAAACTAATTAACTAATAAACCTAATAAAAATAACTAACTAATAATAACTAATTAATAAATAATTAAATAACTAATAAAAATTAATAAAAATAAATCTTAATAACTAGTAAACTAACTAAAATAAATAAAATAAACTAACTATAATAACTAATAAAACAAACTAAAGCTAATAAACTAAAACCTAATAAACTAATAATAATTAATACCTAATAAAATAACTAAAACTAAACTAATAACTAATAACTAAACCTAATAACTAATAACTAAAAGATAATACTAGTAAACTCAATAAATAAACTAATAAAACTAGACTAATAACTAACAATAACTAACTAATAATAATATTAAATAACTAATAATAATAATAATAATAACAAAATAAATAATTAATAAGTAACTAAAATAATAACTAATAAAACTAATAATAACTAACTAATAAACTAATAAAACTAATAACTAATAACTTATGAAAACTAATAACTAAACTAATAACTAATGAATAATGAACCTAATAAAATAATTGACAACACAAACTAATAATAATAAACTAAATTAACAAAATAAAACTAATTAATAAAAAAATAATAAAACTAAAAAAACTAATAACTAATAACTAATAACTAAAAAACTAAATAACTAATAAAACTAATAAACTAATAAACTAAATAACTAAACTAATTAAAAACTAATAATAACTAAACTAATAAACTAAATAATAATAACTAATAACTAATAACTAACTAAAATAATAATAACTAAATAACTAATAACTAAAACTAAATAACTAAACTAACTAATAACTAAAAAACTAACTAATAATAACTAAAAACTAATAAACTAACTAAATAACTAAACTAATAAATTAATAAACTAAACTAACTAATATAATAATAATAATAAACTAAAACTAACTAATAAACTAAAAAACTAACTAATAATAACTAATAACTAATAATAACTAATAAAAATAATAAATTAAAACTAACTAAACTAACTAATAAAAACTAATAAAATAATTAATAACTAATAAACTAATAATTAACTAAAACTAAAAACTAAATAATAACCAACTAAAAAAACTAACCTAAAACCAACTAACTAACTAATAATTAGTAAATAATAACTAATAAACTAAATAACTAACTAATTAATAACTAAAACTAATAAACTAAATAACTAACTAACTGATAATAACTAATTAACTAATAATAATAACTAACAAATAATAACTAAAAAATAAGTAATAAATAATAATAAACTAAACAATAACTAATTAATAATAATAAAATATAAACTAATAACTAACTAATAAAAGTAACTAAGCTAAAAACTAATAAAACTAATAAAATAAACTAATAACTAATAACTAAATCTAACTAATAACTAATAATAACTAATAATAAAACTAAACCTAATAACTAAAACTAATAAAACTAATAAAACTAACTAATAAATAAAAAACTAAAACTAATAATAATAATAATAACTAATAACTAACTAACTAACTAATAAATAAAACTAAAAAAACTAAACTAAATAACTAAACTAATAATAAAATTAAGTAACTAATAAATGAATAACAAATAATAATAACTAACTAAACTAATAAACTAATAATAATATCAAAAAACTAATAATAAACAAAATAACTAATAATAGCTAATAAAACTAGCTAAAACTAATAAAATAATAAATTAAAACTAAATAATAATAAACTAATAAACTAATAAACTAATAAAGTGATAAAATATTAAAATAATAACTAACTAATAACTAATAAAAACTAACTAACTAAAAACATTATAACTAACTAATAACTAATAACCTAATAACTAAACTAATAACTAATAAAAACTAAGCTTAATAACTAATAAAACATATAAAAAAACTAATAACTAATCTAAGACTAACTTAATAATAACTAATAATTAACTAATCTAACTAACTAACAAATAAACTAAAATTAATAACTAATAAACCTAATAATAACTAAATAAACTAATAACTAATAACTAAATAATTAATAATAACTAAACTAATAACAACAATAGTAAGAAGCCTTTATCCCACTAAGTGGGGTTAGCTACATGAATCCTTCATCTCCAATTTGTCCTATTATTTGTCAAATTCTCATTTAATTCAACTATACTAAGGTCATTTTTTATACTTGTTAACCAAGTATTTTTAGGTCAACATCTACCTTTCTTAACATAAGGCAAATCTAATGCATCTACTCTCATAATTGGGTCATCGGATAGTCGATGCTTAATGTGGTCAAACCATCTAAGGCGAGTCTCTCTAATCATATCTGCCACTTGAGCTACTCCAACTTTTTCCCAAACATACCCTTTTCATATTTTATCTCTAAGAGTAAAGCCACTCATCCACCTGAGCATCCTCATCTCTGTAACACTAAACTTAGTCTTATGCTTCTCTTTTATTGGCCAACATTCTGCACCATAAGTCATTGCAGGTCTTACCCCCATCTCATTAAATTTTCCCTTAAGTTTAAGTGGAACTTTTCTATCGACAATAGGCAAGATGCATTCCTCAACTTCAACCATCCAACTTGAATTCTACTAATAACATCTCCATCTATTTCACCATAATTTTGAACAATAGAGCTTAAATATCTAAATCTCTCACTCTTATTAATGACTTATTCACCTAATGTCACAACACTACCACTAGAACTTCTATAACTAAAATTACACTCCATATATTCAGCTTTAGATCTACTTAAACAAAAACCTTTAGACTCTAATGTTGACCTCCATATTTTAAGTTTATCTTGGACTCCCTCTCTAGTCTTATCAATAAGAAGAAGGTCATCAGCAAAAAGCATACACTAAGGTACACCTTTTTATAGATGCCTAGTAAGAAAATCCATAACTAAAGCAAAAAAAATAAGGTCTTAAAGCTGATCTTTGATGTAATCTAATTGAAATAGGAAAATATTTTATCAATCCTCCTTGTGTTTTGACATGTAACAACTCTAGTATACATACCCTTAAAGACTTGAATATAAGCAATATTAACTTCTTTCTTCTCTGGAACTCTCTAAAGAACATCTCTTAAAACTTTATCATAAGCTTTCTCTAAATCAATAAATATCATATATAGATCCTCCTTACTTTATCTATACTTATCCATCAAACCTCTAAACAAATGTATATCATCCGTAGTAGATTTACCTGACATAAAACCAAATTGATTGTGAGAAACATTTATATCACATCGTAACCTATGCTCAATCACTCTCTCCCATAATTTTATTGTATGACATATTAACTTAATTCCTCTATAATTTGCACACTCTTGTGCATCACCTTTATTCTTAAATATAGGAACCAACAAACTCTTCCTCCACTCATCTAGCATCTTTTTAGTCTTTAAAAAAACATTAGAAAGATTTCTAAGCCATGAAATTCTTAATCTCCTAAACATTTCCACACTTCTATTGGAATATCATGAGGTCTTACTATTTTTCCACATTTTATTTTCTTTAAGGCTTCTCTAACATCAGATTTACTAATATGATGATAAAAATAAAATTCCTTATTTTTGTTTAGAGTATTAAGATTGCTAACATCAAATCACACTTTCAGATCCTTCATTAAGAAGTTTATCAAAATATCTCATCCACCTATTTTCAATATCCTTTTCTACGGAAAGCACTTTATTATTTTCATCCTTAATACACCTCACTTGAACTAGGTCTTTACTTCTCTTATCTCTTTGGTTGGCTAACTTATACATACATTTTTCACCTTCTTTAATATCTAATCTATTGTATAAATCACTAAAAGTTAAATTTTTTGCATCATATATTATTTTTTTAGTATCTCTATAGGCCACTTTATATTTTTTCAATTCTCCCAGTTTTTACATCTAAACCAAGTTTTATAACAATGTTTCTTTTTTCTTAACTAATAAAGGTAAACTAATAAATAATTAGCTAATAACTAATAATTAAACCTAATAACTAAAACAAATAAAAACTAAAAAATCTAATAACTTAAATTAACTAATTAATAAACTAACTAATATAAACTAATAACTAATAACTAATAACTAAAACTAAAGCTAAAACTAACAAAAACTAACTAAAACTAAATTAATAAAACTAATAACTAATAATAACTAATAAAACAAACTAATAAACTAAACTAACTAATAACTAAAACTAAAACCTAATAAAACTAATAATAAAATGATAACTAACTAATTTTAATAACTAACTAGAACTAAGTAATAACTAACTAAAACTAATAGAACTAAACTAATAACTAACAATAACTAAACTAAAAACTGAACTAATAACTAACAGCTAATAATAATAACTAAACTAATAACTAAACCAAATAACTAAATAACTAATAACTAATTACTAATAATTAATAGACTAATTAAACTAATAACTAACTAACTAATAATAGATAAACTAATAACTAACTTGTAATAACTAATAAAAGAAAAAACTAACTAAAAACTAACTAATAAAAACTAACTAAACTAAATAACTAATAACTAATAATAAATAACTAAAATAAATAATAACATAACTAATAATAAAAAAACTAATAAATAAACTAACTAAAAAACTAACTAAACTAATAATAACTAAATAACTAACTAATAATAAACCTACTAAAAAACTAAATAACTAAATTAATAAATTAATAACTAATAACTAAACTAAAAAATAAACTAAACCTAATAACTAAATAATAACTAACTAAATAAAAACTAATAATAAACTAAAACCTAATAACTAATAACTAAACTAATAATAAACTAAAAACTAATAACTAATAATAACTAATAAAACTAATAACTAATAAATAAATAATAAAATTTAACTAAGCTAATAACTAATAACTAATAAAATAATTAACAAATAATAACTAACAAACTAATAATTAACTAACTAATAAAACTAAATAACTAACTAACTAACTAATAATTATCTAATAAAGTAAAACTAATAAATAAACCTAAAAATAAAACTAAACTAATAACTTAAATACTAAACTAAATAACTATAATAAACTAATAAACTAATAACTTAAACTAACTAATAATAAACCTAATAAACTAAAAAACATAACTAACTAAACCTAAAACCAATAAACTAATAACTAAACTAATAATTAAAAATAACTAATAAAACTAATAAAACATACAAAAAACTAAACTAAAATCTAACTAACAAATAACTAACTAAAACTAATAATAACTAATAACTAACTAACCTAATAAAAACTAATAACTAATAACTAATAAACTAATAAAACTAATAACTAATAATAAAAACTAATAATAAAAAACCTAATAATAATAACTAACTAAAACTAATAAAAACTAAACTAATAATAACTAAACTAATAAACTAATAACATAATAAAACTAAATAACTAAACTAATAACTAATAACTAATAACAAATAACTAACTAATAATATAAAACTAAAAATAAATAACCAACTCATAATAAAACTAAAAAATAAAAAATAAAAATAATAAACTATGAACTAATAACTAAAACCTAACTAAGCCTAACTAAAAACTAAAAATAAACTAATAAACTAATAACCTAGTAAAACTAAATAACTAAATAACAAAAATAATAACTAATAATGACTAAACTAAAAACTAAATAACTAACTAAACTAAAAACTAATAACTAACTAATAAAACAAATAACTAATAAACATAAACTAACTAAATAAATAACTAATAATAACTAAAATTAAATAACTAAACTAATAAACTAATAAAATAAATAACTAACTAATAACTAATAATAATAACTAAACTAAAAAACTAATAATAACTAAACTAATAATTAATAATAACTAATTGAACTAATTAACCTAATAACTAACTAATAATTAAAAACTAAAACTAATAACTAATAATAAATTAAACTAATAACTAATAAAAACTAAAACTAATAAACTAAACTAATAAACTAATAACTAATAATAATAACTAATAACTAAACTAATAACTAACAAATAATAACTAATAAAAACTAAACTAAATAACTAACTAAAACTAATTAAACTAATAACTGATTAATATACTAATAATAATAATTAAACCAATAAAAAAATAATAACTAAACTAAATAACTAAAAATTAATAATTAATAACTAATAAAAATAACTAAACTAAACTAATAAAATAATAACTAACTAATAATAATAATAAAACTAAAACTAACTAATAACTAATAAAAAGTCTAATAATAACTAATAAACTATTAAATTAAATAACTAACTAATAATAATAGTAATAATAATATCTAAACTAATAAACTAATAAACTAATAACTAATAATAAATAATTAAACTAACTAACTAACAATAATAACTAAATAACTAACTAAAAACTAATAAAAACTAAACCTAATAAACTAATAACTAATAACTAATAAAATCTAATAACTACACCAATAAATGATAAACTAATAACTAATAAACTAATAACTAATAACCTAACTAATAAATTAAAAATTAATAAAAAATAACTAATAAATGAATAACTAAATAAACAAATAAACATATAGCTAAACTAAAATATAACTAACTAATAATAACTAATAAAACTAATAATAACTAAACTAATAACTAAACTAATAAACTAACGAATAACTAACAAAATGAATAACTAATAATTAATAACGAACTAATAAAACTAACTGATAAACTAATAACTAATAAGTAACTTATACTAACTAATAATAATAATAATAATAATAACAACTAATAACTAAAAATAACTAACTAATAATAACTACTTAACTAATAATAACTAACTAACTAATAACTAAAAACTAACTAATAAATAATAACTAATAACTAATAACTCATATCTAATAATAATAACTATAACAAACTAAACACTAATAATAACAAAACTAATAAATAAATTAATAATTAACTAATAATAATAAAACTAAACTAAAACCTAACTAACTAATAAAAAACTAAATAATAAACTAACTAAATAACTAATAATAATAAAGCTAATAATAACTAAACTACTAATAACTAAACTAAAACTAACTAATAATAACTAAAATTAATAAAACTAAAAAGTAAACTAATAATAACTAACTAATAATAATAACTAACTAATAATAATAATAACTAAATTAATAACTAATAAAACTAACTAATAAATAACTAAACTAATAACTAATATTAACTAACTAACTAATAAACTAATAATAAAATAAAAAACTAATAACTAATAACTAATAATAACTAATAATAAAAAATTGAATAAATTGATAATAACTAACTAATAAACTAAATAACTAACTAATAACTAAAAAACTAATAAAACTAATAAACAAAATAAACTAATAAACTAATAATAATAACTAAAATAATAGCTAAAACAAATGAACTAACTAAAATAAAACTAACTAAAATTAAAAACTAAACGTAATAAACTAACTAAACTAATAAACCAATAAATAAAACTAACTAATAACTAAACTAATAACTAATAAAAATAACTAATAACTAAACCTAATAACTAAATAACTAACTAATAATAACTAAGACTAATTTAAGTAATAAACTAATTACTAATAAAACTAACTAACTAATAACTAATAATAACTAATAAATAAACTAACTAACCAAACTAAAAACTTAATAACTAAAACTAAACAAATAAACTAAAAACTAATAAAAAATAATAAAACTAATAATAAATATTAAACTAATAAATAAACTTAAATAACTAAACTAACTAATAATTAAACTAATAAACTAAAACTAAATAAACTAACTAACTAATAACTAATAATTAATAAATTAATAACTAATAAAAACTAATAACTAATAATAATAATAATTAATAAAAAATAAAATTAACTTACTAATAATAATAAAACTCATAACTAAATAATTAATAAATTAATAAAACTGAAATAGATTAATAAACTAATAACTAAATAAAACTAATAACTAACCTAAATAATTAAATAAAATTAATAACCTAACTAATAAATAACTAAACTAATAACTAATAACTAAAACTAATAATAATAACTAACTAATAATAATAACTAATAAAAAACTAACTAAACTAACTAATAATTAATAAACTAAACTTAATAGCTAATAATAATAATAACTAAACTAATAACTAATAAACTAAATAACTAACTAATAAACTAAACTAATAAACTAATAATTAATAACTAAACTAATAACTAAGTTAATAACTCATAATAATAATAAATAAGCTAATAATTAATAAAATAATTTAACTAATAATAAATCAATTAACAAATAAAACTAAAAACAAAAACTAATAATAATAATAGCTAACTAATAACTAAATTAATAGTTAATTAATAATAATAATAATAATCTAAAAAACTAAATAAAACACTAAATCTTAAAGCTAACCCTATACCCTAAACCCTAAACCCAAACCCTAAACCTTAAACCTTAAGCCTATAACCCTATACCACAAACCCTTAACCCTAAAACCCTAAACCCTAAACCATAAAACCTAAAACCATAAACTTTAAACCCAAAAAGCCTAAACCTTAAACCCTAAACCCTAAAACCTACAACCCTAAAGCCTAAACCTAAACCTTAAACACTAAACCCTAAACATTAAACCCTAAACTAACCCTAAACACTAAACCCTAAACCCTAAACCCTAAAAACTATAAAACCTAAACCTAAATTAAATAAAACCTAAAACTAAAATAAATAAATAAATTTATACCTAAATAAAATATAATAATAAAATAAAATAAAAACCTAAACCTAAACCTAAAAATAAAATAAAATAAAAATGAAAATAAAACCTAAACTAAATTAAAAAATAAAAATTAAATAAACATAAAATAAAATAAAAACAAAATAAAATAAAAACTAAACATAAAATAAAAATTAAATAAACATAAAATAAAATAAAATAAAAACTAAATAAAAACCTCAACCTAAAAGATAATCCTAAAAATAAATAAAAAATAAAACCTAAACCCAAAACTAAAATACAACAAAAACCTAAAATAAAAATAAAATAAATAAAATAAAATAAACCTAAAACTAAATGAAAATAAACTAAACTAAACTAAAATAATTCTAAACCCTAAACCCTAAACCCTAAACCCTAAACCCTAAAACCTAAAATCTTAAACCTAAACTAAATAAAACTTAAAAACAAAATAAATAAATAAACTTGAACCTAAATAAAATAGAAAATAAAATAAAACAAAAACCTAAACTAAAACATAAACCTAAACCTAAAAATATATTAAATAAAAATAATACAAACTAATTAAATAATATAACTAAAAACCTAAATTAAACTAAAAAAATAAAATAAACCGAAAAAACATAAATAAAATAGAACTAAACCTAAAATAAAAATAAAATAAGCCTAAAATAAAATAAAATAAAAACCTAAACCTAAAAAACCTCTCAAAATAAATAAAAAATAAAACATAAACCTTAAACTAAAAAAAAACTAAATCTAAAATACTAATAAAATAAACATAAACCTAAATTAAAATAAACTAAACTAAAATAAATAAAAAATAAACCTACACCTAAACTAAAAAATAAAACTTAAAAATGAACCTAAAATATAAACCTAAAAAAATAAAATAAAAAACCTAAACTTAAAACTAAAAATAAAAAATAATACCTAAACCTAAAAAATAAAATAAAAATAAAACTAAACTAAAAATTAAAACAAAACCTAAACTTAGAAAATAAACTAAATTAAATAAAACTAAAATAAATATACTAAACTAAATAAAAACAAGAATAAACACAAAAATATTTAAAAATTTAAAAATTAAAAAAAAATTTAAGAAAACCCCAACACTAAACTCTAAACCCTAAAAACCATAAACCCTAAACCCTAAAAACCCTAAACCATAAATCCTAAACCATAAAATTAACCCTAAATGCTACCCTAAACCCTAAACACCCTAAAATCCTCAACCATAAAAGCTAAAACCTACAACCTTGTACCCTAAACCTTAAATGTTAAACTAACCCTAAACCCTTTCCTAAACCCTAAACACTAAAAACATAAAAACCTAAACCTAAACCTAAATAAAATAAAATAAAATAAAATAAAATAAAATAAAAACCTCGAGAGAAACAAAACTTAAACCTAAACTTCAGGAAAAAAAAAAAACTAGAAGGTAAAGTAAATAAACTAAATAATCCTAGCCTACTGGTTTACTTAATTAAAAAATAAAAAATAAAAAAGTGAAAAAAAACCTAACCCTAAACCCTAAACCCTAAGCCTTAAAAACCCTAAACCTTAAAACCTAAACCCTAAATCCTAAACCCAAAAACTCACCCTAAACTATAAACCCTAAACCCTAAACCCTAAACCTATAACCCTTTACCCTAAATCCTAAACCCTAAACCTAGAACCCTTAACACTAAACCCTAAAACCCTAGAACCATAAACCCTAAACCCTAACCCCTAAAATCCTAAACACTAAACCCTAAACCCTAAACTAACCCTAAACCATAATCCTTAAACCCTAAAAACCTAAAAACCTAAACTTAAAATAAATAAAACTAAAAATAAAATAAATAAAAAACCTAAACCTAAATAAATTAAAAAATAAATAAAATAAAAACCTAAACTAAAACCTAAGCCTAAACCTAAACATTTTCCTATAAATGAAATAAAATAAAAAATAAAAACTAAAATAAAATAAATAAAAACCTAAACTACACTAAAATAAAATAAACCTAAAAATTAAAAACCAAAATAAAATTAAAACTAAACATAAAATAAAAATAAAATAAACTTAAAATAATATAAAAACTAAATAAAAATCTAAACCTAAAAAATATATCCTAAAATTAGACTTAAAAATAAATAAAAATTAAAACTTAGGCACTAAACTAAAAAATAATCCTAAACCTAAAATTAAAAAAAAACCTTAAACTAAAATAAATTAAAATAAAATAACCCTAAACCCTAAACCCTAAAACTAAAAATATAAACCTAAACAAAATAAAACTTAAAAATAAAATAAATAAATAAACTAAAACTAAATAAAATATAAAATAAGATAAAATAGAAACCTAAATGAAAACCTAAACCTAGAAATAAAGAAAATAAAAATAAAACTAAACTAAACTAAAATAAATAAAAATGTAAACCTAAAATAAAAAATAAAATAAACCCTAAAAATGAAACCTAAGATAAGAATAAAATAATCCTAAAATAAAATAAAATAAAAACTAAATAAAAAACCAAACCTAAAAAATAAACCTAAAAATAAAAGTTAAAAAAAAACCTAAACCCTAAACTAAAAAAAAAACCTAAATCTCAAATAATAAAAATAAATGAAATAAAATAAACCTAAACCTATACTAAAATAAACTATCCTAAAATAACTTTAAACCTTATACCCTATACACTAAAAACCTAAACACCTAAAACTAAACTAAATAAAACCTAAAAATAAAATAAATAAATGAACTTAAATAAAATGAATATTAAGACAACATAAAAAAGCTAAACCTAAACCTAAACCTAAAAATAAAATAAAATTAAAATAAAAAATAAAAAAATATTAAAAACATAAACTAAAATAAAAAAATAAAATAAAACTAAAAATTAAAACCCTGAATAAAATGAAAACTAAACTTAAAATAAAAAAAACCTAAAATAACATAAAATAAAAATTAAATAAAAACTTAAACCTAAAAAATAAACCCTAAAAGAAAATAAAAATAAAAAAAATTAAACCCTAAACTTAAAAAAAACCTAAACCTAAAATAAAAATAAAATAAACCTAAACATAAACTAAAATAAATAAAACCTAAACCTAATCCTAAAATAATGACCTAAACTTAAACATAAACTAAATAAAAAAAATCAACTAAAAGTTAACCTAAACCTAAACTAAAAAATAAAGCCTAAAAATAAACCTAAAACTTAAACCTTAAAAAAAACTTAAACCTACACCTAAAAATAAGAAATAAAACCTAAACCTAAAAAATATAATAAAAATAAAATGAAACAAAAAATAAACATAAACTTAAACCTAAACCTAAAAAAATAAACTAAAATAAAATACGAAATCTAAAATAAAAAAACATAAAAATAATAAACTAAACTAAATAATAATAAATAAATAAAATATAAATTTAAATAAATAAAAATTAACAAAAATACCTAAACCTATGGGTTTACTGTTAAAAAAATTAAAGAAAAAAAGCTCTACCTAAATTCTAAACCCTTAACCCTAAATCCTAAACCATAAACTTTAAACCTAGAACCCTAACCCTTAATCCTAAACCCTAAACCCTAAAACCCATAAACCCTAAAATTATAACTTAAAAATAAATAAAAAATAATACCTAAACCCTAAACTAAGAAAAAAACCTCAACCTAAAATAAAAATAAAATAAACAAAATAAAATAAACCAAACCTAAAATAAACTAAACTAAAATAACCTTAAACCCTAAACCCTAAACTAACCCTAAATCCTAAAACCACACAAATCTAAAACCTAAAGAAAACAATACTAAAGTAATGAAACCTAAATATAAATAAAAAAATAAGATAAAAATAAAAACTAAATAAAACCTAAAACTAAACACAATACCTAAAGCTTAAAAGAAATAAAATAAAATTAAAACTAAAACTAAATAAAAAATAAAATAAACTTAAAAATAAAAAACCTTAAATAAAATAAAACTAAACAAATAAAATAAATGAAAATAAAATAAAATGAAACTAAATAAAACATAACACTAAAATATAAACTTTTAAAATAAATAATAAATAAAACCTAAATCTTATTGACCTTACTTTTGTGGGTTCTCATTCCTCTTTCTAGACTTGGGGTCATCTAGACACTAACTTCCAGTCATAAGATACTTTTAGTGATTAGTTGAAAACAACCAAGCAGAGACTTAAAGGGTTAATCATGGGATTAGAAGCGTGCACTTGAGGACATAGAAAAATCAGCTATAATGTAGCCTAAATCCAATCCATGTACACCTTTTTAAATTCAATTCAAATCCAAATTTCCAACCAAACCATGAACTCAATTTCAAATCCAAATACAAATTTGAATTCTAAATCATTTGATTGAAATCCATGATGAAACTCAAATTCAAATTAAAATTAATCCTCAAACTTTTGATGCCCGTTGATTTCATCCTATGGACTTAGCCTTAACCAAATTCAAATTAATCCCAATTCATTTGATTTTCTCAAATATCAATTTTAATATTTCAATTACACTATCAAATTACAATTCAAATCCAACTTCAAATGATTCAATCCCATGATCAAATCCAAGCTTTCCATAAACCTTCATTGAATTCCATGACCAAAACCAAGTCCAAAATCAAGTTAAAACACAATTCAAGCCCTTTAAGCCAATTCCTTGAACTTAGCCAAATCCTATCCAAATCAAATCAAAACCAATGGATTTTCTCTTAAATCAATCATTCCTTCAATCATCTATCCAAATTTAAAAAAAATCTATAATCATCATGCTAAATCAAACTCAACTCAAAATCAAGCCAATCCAAACTTCATGACATGATTTTTGATCACCTTAGATTGAGCAATTGTCATAAATATGGTCAAACCAAATCAACCTAACCTATTGACTATGTCAAATTAGCACATTGACTATATCAACCATTTAACCCATATGAACCCAAACTAGCCAAATTACCACCTATACCAAATCCATTGAAACCAATGATTCAAATCAACCTAAAATCAATATTGAACATGACTTATTCTTCAATTGAGTCAAACCTAATCCAATTAGTACTCTTAACCCAAGTTTACCCAAATTAACTTAAATGGCCATCATGGGTCAAATAAAAATCCAACCTAAGCTAAATTGATTGAAACCAATTGAACTAATGTAAATGGTCATTTGCACTTGACCCAACCCTTAGTTTGACCTAATTTAACCAATTTATCAACCTAACCCATTTTGACTCAATTTGACCCAACAAATTGAACTAAATGAACTCCAAATGACATGAAATTTGGTCTAACTCACTTTTGACTCATTTCAAGTCTGTCCAAATCAAATCCAATGCCAAATGACACTTTTTCCTTAGTTTAAGGGCACCCCATAACAGAAGACACTCGCCTAAATGGTCATTTCTCTTCTTTGGCCCCTTGGCACTCATCCATTGGTCCACCTATGCTCCAAAGACACTGACCAACTTGACCTAAGAGGTGGTGGGGTCAGCCATGAATCATGGGGATGTGAATTCACCTCACCTCCCCCATTGGAATACTTGGCAAGTAAGGACTCCCACTCCCCTTACCTTGGTTACATTTCCACACCTTCCTCCACTCTATCGAAGCCATTGAGGATGATTTCCTGCCATTCCTAACCACCCCAAGCCATTGGACATTCACTAGGGGCCAAAAATCACAATGAAAAAAGGGGATTTTTGAAAAAACCAAAGATAAGAAAATAGAAGCTTGAAAATTTCTCTTCCTGCCCTCATTTCACTCCCCTAGAAAACCCAAACCAACTAGTAACCATTCCCCCTTCATTTTTGAGTGAAAATCATCAAAATTGAGCAGATTTTGGCGAGGAAGTGGTGCCATTGGTGGATATATCATTCCAAAGGGAGGCAAAAGTCTAAATCCATTCCAAAGCTTCTTTCTGCATTCAGGAGTGTGCTCTGATCATCATCATTATTGAAAATCAATCTTGGTCAGGTAATCTTCAAGAGCCATAGCCGGCCTTAGGACCTTTTATTTGTGATGATTTTTGCTTGATTTTAGGAATTTCCTTAGAAAACCCTTGCATTTTTCATTGTATTTCATCTCAATACAGAAATAGAACTTTCCCTATGTGAATTGATGTGAAAATGAGCCCATTTGAATAAGATTTTTTTCAGATTTCACAAAAATCTCAAAAATCCTATCAATTTGCACTATTCTTATCGCTTTCACTGACCGAGAAGTAGCAATCATCTAATCACTGTGGGAAATGGCAATTTTATGCTAGATTCAAACTTATTTGGCCTTGAAATCATATGGATTTGATCTGGACCATATGATTCATGATCAAAAGGTCCGATCATAATTGCATGCCCTCTCTCCCTTTCCCACTCATTTAGTGACGTCGCATCACGCCAGCTAATCGCATGGTGCCACATGGCATCGCATGCCACACAAAACCACATAGCTAATCACAAGGCGCTGCATGGAACCACATTGGCATGTCAATGTTGTGCGGTGCTGACTGGGTTAAGTAGAAAATTCTAGATTTTTTGTTGTTAAAAATTATTTAAATCACCTAAAACTTCAAAAATTAATAAAAAATAAAATACTTAACTAAAATTGCAAATAATGGCTCATTGAATTTGTCTTTTTAAGAGGAATCCAACAAACCCAAAATCCCAAAATGGTATTGAATATTTTGAGCTTAATTAGAGTTTTATTAAAAATTAAATTTTTATTAATTACACCAAAAATATACATCAAATTGATTTGAAATTTTTAGGGATTGAAACTAAAGTTAAAATAACATAACATAAAAATTCCAAGTCAATCAAATTTCTAGATTGGGAGATATTGCATTATGAAGCTCAAATTGTCTAATTTAGTTAAAATAAATTAATAAACTTTATAAAAATCATGAAAAATCATTTAAATCAGTTGAAACTTTGGAATCATATTAAATCATGAAAAATCATAAAAAATATAAATAATATTCATTTTGAAGGTATTTCAAAGAATAATTTATAAAAACTATCCTTAGTTAATTTTGAATAATAATTATAGCTTAATTAGGGTTTAATTAAAAAATTAAATACTTTAATTACTCCTTAATTAACTAATTAATTAATTAACTACAAAATTTCTATGATTTTTTAGGGGTGACCTATGCCTCGCCTAATTTTCTTGGGATTTATTGGTTAATTAGTTAGGAGAATTAGCTAATTGAACCTTAGTTACCCTCTTAACTTGATTAACGGTTAATTAATTACATGAACAGTAAATTAATTAGTTAATTGGGCTTATTTGTCACTATTTAACAATGATGAGACTTAGGGATTAAATTGGGATCTCTTTCCTAATATTTTTCTTTTTCTACTTCATTTGGAGTATAGTTAACCCATGTGGCAATTAAGTTTAAATTTAATTAGGTGATTAATGATTTAATTAAACTAATTAAAATATAAAATACATCATGTCCTAATTATTTAATTGAGGGGTAGGTCTTTAGGTGTTTAATAGCCTAAAGTCATTAAAGGAAATTATGGTTAGCACATGTGTGGGAAAACCATAAGTGTACTTAAATAAATCTCCTAATTTAATTAATCATTAAATATGAGCTAGATTGCATTAGGCTTTTTCATTTCTTAGGATCATTGCAATTTTATTTTATGTATTTCATGTTGGCTCATAATTATTTGATTAGTTATATTAAGGTGATATAGGTAAGGGTTAATTAATGTACTTAAAGCATAAAGATGACTTAATTAACTCATAAAATTATTCTAATTACCATTTCATTAAACCAAATTAAATCACAAACATGGGAATGGGTTAGGATCAGAAAACTTCTCTTCACATTCTTAGAACAAATTAAACATGACTTTAAAATAATACTTAAAAAAAAGCTTTGGTTTATTTTAAGTGGTTTTATTTGACATGATTGTCCTTAGGAATTAGTTTGATTGAATGAAACATGTGTTTTATGTCTTAATATTACTTTCCAATCATGCTATATGTTGTATGTCATTTGAAATCAAACATTCATATTTTCAAAATTAATTAAATCAAATGAAATTTTCTTTAAGTTGAGCTTGCATGTGTTGAACTAAATTTATAATATGTGTGGCTATTATCACTATTAAATCAAACTTATTTTTAAATAGTATATAAATCAGCTATAATATTTAGTGTGATAATAGTTATAAATATTTATAAGCTTACATGTGTCTATGACTTAGAACATGTGATATGGAGTTCTCTTTCTTTAGTCTATATGGATTTACATAAAGTTGGAATGTTAACAAGTGTATAGCCCATTTAAAAAGGACATGACATTTGCTTGAATTCATTCTTATGTATTTCTATGTTAGAATTAAGATAGAATTTTAGCTCACATGTATAAATAATTCAATTGAAAGAAAAACAACTTTTTATGATTTTCCATTCTTGTAGTCATTTGTACAATCATGTGTATTCAAGAATAGTAGGTATATCTAGTCTGGACAGTCTAGGGATGTGAGGCTTTAACTAGCCCCAAAAAGGTCTTTACCTAACTCCCCTAGTTTAATAATGGAAAAGTATCCGCTCAAAACTTTTATACACTTGTATGTGCATTTAGCTAATGAATGAAACTCTTCTTTTGATTGAAATTACTATAACTTTTGCATGATTTTCTATTCTTGTAGTCATTTATACATTCATGTGTATTCAAGAATAGTATATCTAGTATGGACATTTCAGGGATGTGAGGTTTTAAGTTACCCCAAGGAGGTCATTACCTCACTCCCCTGGTTTAACAATGGCAAAGTATCTACTTAAAACTTTTATACACTTATATGTGCATTTAGATAATGAATGAAAATCTCCTTTCCATTGAAAGAACTATAACTTTTTCCTGATTTTCCATTCTTGTAGTCATTTATGCATTCATATGTATTCAAGAATAGTGGGTATATCTAGTCTAGATATTTCAGGGATGCAAGGCTTTAAGTATCCCTAAGGAGGCCTTTACTTCACTCCCTTGGTTTAACAATGGAGAATTATTCTCTTAAAACTTTTATACACTTGTATGTGCATTTAGCTAATGAGTGAAAATCCCATTTTCTATAAAAAAACACATATGCATCTTTCATTTAAAGTGTGCTAAAAGAAATATGTTGCATGTATAGTAATACTTAGAATTAAGTCATATGCATGCTACATGTGATGGAAAAGAATAACTTGATATATATCATATGATAATAATTGAATTAAGTTAATCTTAAGATGCCTTTCATGTTGAATAGGATCATTAAAAGTGAACCTAAACTTAAGATTAGTTTAAAATGTGTAATAGGCCATTCACTAAAGAGAACTAAATCAAATTAACATGCTTTATGAAGTGGCTTAGGGTAAGGATGAAAGCGAAAAATTGCCTTTCTTCTTTTTATAACACTTAGTTGTTATGTGTAGGTCACATAAAATAGAAGAAAACATAAATTAAAACTCGCCAATCAATTAAAGCACCTGAAGTGAAACCACCCATTAAATTGAATCCTTTCACAGTTAGAAAATATTAACCTTAATGCTAAGCTAGGACATATCACACAAGCCTTAATTCACATACATTAGATTAAGTCACCACTTTAAGCTTTATATTAGAATGGTACATGGTGTTATATATGTTTTATTTTGTGATGTATTATTTTAGACTTGATGTTAGGGTGCATGTTTCATAGACTAGATGGTAGGCCGTGATTAGCCTAATCATATTGTATGCAAGGGTTTATGTTTAAGGGGTTGCTTAAAAGTAACTATAAATGCCCTCTTTTATAATTTCTTAAGCCCCTAAGCATAATCCAAGTTAGGACACATGGGCTTAGTTACTAAGTCAGTCAAAATAAATATGCTTTAGGTTGTATGTATGTTTAGTTAACCTCTATTTTGTAGATGTAGTAAGATTTACTTTTCCAAGTAATTTTTCATTGGGAATTAAGATTAGTGTTATAGGGTGGGTGGGGGGGGGGGGGGGTATGGAGGAGGATTCGCTAGAAGGCTTTGTCCTGGTAGGCCATGTGATGCCTTTGAAGTGGAGCAAACCAAATTATAGGAGAAAGATACATGAAGACATGAAGACTTGAAGACCCCCCATATCATTTATCATTTATAAATTGCAAATTATTCTATTATTTACCAGGTTGTATAAGGGTAGAGCTCGGGTACTCATTTTCCTATTCGGGTTGTACAGCAACACCCGACAGCATGGACATTTTATTCTTTTGTGATAGTTATAAAATTATTTGATGTTATGTTTAACTTGTGCATTAGAAATGACATGTATTTTCTTAATTTCCTAATTGATTGATGTTTTGTTTTGTTGTATGGCTGGAGATAGGCTCTTAGGGAAAAATAAATCTTTTACCCAACTACAACTCATAATTAAATTTCTAAATAACTCATAACCTCACATAAAGCCTAGGCATTAAATCAAGATAATTAAAAGATTTAGCAACCCCTTAGATGTATGGTTGTATGTCTAATATCATGCATGCATCTTCTACCACTCTTGCAAAACTGAGGGCCTCCATTCTTGAACGCATGGGAACTACTTGACCTATGAGAGCAAGTCCTACTAATGGATCTTCACCCGCTTCTCTTCTGATTTGACCAATAATCCATTTCATCATGCATTTAGACAAATTAAAATCACAAATCCTTTGTCAAAATGAAGTTTCGAATACAAATAAAATTTGAAAAGATTTGCATTAGACTAAGTCAATACTCATACCACTCATGCTCTACTCTCTTTAGGGAGTGGGTTTAAGGACTTTAGTCTCTCTCTAAATAATAACAACCTAACTATCTTGCAAAATCATATGACTTGCCAACATGATTTTAAAGCATAAGAGGTGTTAGTTGACTATAACTCCAGGCGGTTGTAAGCCTAGCAGTCGAACAGTTTAAACCATAAAACTAACCCTAAACCCTAAACCCTACCATAAACCCTAAAACCCTAAACCTTAAATCCTAAAATCCTAAACCCTAAACCTTAAACCCCATACCCTAAACCCTAAACCCTAAACCTTAAACCCTAATCCTTAAACCATAATGCCTAAACCCTAAAAACATAAAAACTCAAACCAAAACTAAATAAAACCTAAAAATAAAATAAATAAAAAACCTAAACCTAAATAAAATAATAGCCTTAACTAAAACATAAAATTAAAAACCAAAACTAAAAGGTAAACAAAATAGACTAAATAAACCTAACCCTATAAATTTACTTAATTTTTAAAAAATAATAAAAATAAAAAATAAAACCCTAAACCCTAACTCCTAAACCTTAAACCCTAAACACTAAACCATAAAACTCACCTTAAACCCTAAACCCTAATCCATAAACCCTAAAAACTTAAAAACCTAAACCTAAACTAAATAAAGCCTAAAAATAAAAATAAATAAAAAATCTAAACCTTAATAAAATAAATAAATAAATAAAAATAAAACCAAAACCTAAATAGAGAAATAAAATAAATTAAAAAATAAAAACTAATTTAAAATAAAATAAATAAAAACCTAAACTAAACTAAAAAAAATAAAATAAACCTAAAAGTAAAAAAACATAAATAAAATAAAAACTAAACGTAAAATAAAAATAACAAAAACCTAAAATAAAATAAAATAAAAACTAAATAAAAACCTAAACCTAAAAAATAAAACCTAAACTTTAAATTTAAAAAAACTAAACCTAAAAAAAAAATAAAATAAATATAAACCTAAACTATAATAACCCTAAAGCCTAAACCATAAACCGTAAACTAATGGTAAACCCTAAAAACATAAAATCCTAAACCTAAACTAAATAAAACCTAAAAATAGAAACTAAACTAAAAATAAAATTATTAAAAACTTAAACTAAACTAAATAATAAAATATGTTTTTAAATAAAAAACTTAAATAAAATAAAAACTAAACCTAAAATAAAAAAAATAAACCATAAATGAAATAAAATAAAAACTAAAAAAAAAACCTAAACCTAAAAAATAATCCTTAAAATAAATAAATAAAAACTAAACCTAAAATAAAAATAAAATAAATATAAACCTAAACTAAAAAAATAAATAAAGCTAAAATTAATAAACCTAAAGAAAATAAAAATTAAACGTAAAATAAAAATAAAATAAACATAAAATAAAACAACATAAAAACTAAATAAAAACCTAAACTTCAAAAGAAAATCTAAAAATATAACCTAAAAATAAATATAAAAGAAAACCTAAACATTAAACTATAAAAAGAAATTAAACTTAAAATAAAAACTAAATAAACTAAATAAGATAAACCTAAACCTAAACTAAAATAACTCTAAACACAAAACCATAAATCGTAAATTAATCGTAAACCCTAAAAACCTAAAATTCTAAACCTAAACTAAATAAAACCTAAAAATAAAATAAATAAATAAACTTAAACCTAAATAAATTAAAATGATAAGATAAAATAAAAACCTAAACTAAAACCTAAACCTAAATCTAAACTTAAAAATAAAATATAAAAAAAATAAAAACTAAATTAAAATAAAATTATTAAAAACCTTAACTAAACTAAATAATAAAATAAACCTAAAGATAAAAAAACATAAATAAAATAAAAACTAAACCTTAAATAATAATGAAATAAACCTAAAATAAAATAAAATAAAATCTAAATAAAAAACATAAACCTAAAAAATAAATCAAAAAATAAATAAAACTAATACCTAAATCTAAAATAAAAATAAACATAAACATAAACCTAAACTAAAAAAATAAAACCTAAACCTAAAGCAAAAATAAACTAAACCAAAACCTAAACTAAATAAAATAAAATAAACTAAAAAACACTTAAACCTAAATTAAAATATAAAACCTAAAAATAAACCTAAAATAAAAACCTAAAACCTAAACCTAAAAATAATAAAATAAAATTAAAACCTAAACCTAAACCTAAAAATAAAAAATAAAACCTAAACCTAAAAAACAAAATAAAAATAAAACTAAACTAAAAATAAACTTAAACTTTAAAAATAAACTAAAATAAAAAACCGAAAATAAAATAAATAAACTAAACTAATAAAAATAAAAAGAAACCTAAATATAAATAAAAATAAAATAAAATAAAATAAATAAAAAACACAAACTAAATAAACTAAATAAACCTAAACCTACTGATTTACTAAATTTTAAAAAATAGAAAAAATTTAAAAAAAAAACCCAAACCCTAAACCCTAAAAAGCCTAAACCCTAAATGATAATAACTAATAAACTAATAACTAATAATAATACCTAATAACTAATAAAAACTAATAAAAACTAACTAACTAATAAATAATAAAACTAATAATAAATAATAATAACTAATAATAATCTAAACTAATAAAAAAACTAAAACTAATAAACTAATAAACTAAACTAATAAATAAAACTAAAATAATAATAAAACTAATGGTAACATACCTAATAAATAATAATAATAACTAAGTGATAAATAATAATAACTAACTAATAAATAATAATAATAATAAACAAAAAACTAAAGCTAAAAACTAAAACCTAATAAAACTAATAAACTAATAACTAAACTAATAATAACTAATAAATAACTAATAATACCTAAAATAACTAACTCATAACTAATAAACCTAAATAATAAATAACTAACTAATAAAACTAACTAATAAACTAAAAATTTAAACTAATAACTAAAAAAATAAAACTAATAACTAATAATAACTAAAAACATAACTAAAACTAACAAATAAACTAATGAACTAATAACTAATAATAGCTAATAATAAACTAATAAATAATAACTAATAATAATATTAATATTAAACTAATAAAACTAAATACTAAACATAGCTAATAATAACTAAAACTAATTGAACTAATAAGTATTAGTAATAATAATAATAATAATAATAATAATAATAATAATAATAATAATAATAAAAGCTAATAACTAATAAACTAATAAAACTAAGTAAACATAACTAATAAAAACTAGCTAAAATAATTAAATAACTAAGAGTAATTAAATAAAACTAAATAATTAATAATAACTAATAAATAATAAATAATAACTAACTAAACTAATAACTAATAAAAAACCTTCACTAAAAAGCTAATAATAACTAATAAAACTAATAAAAATAAAATTAAGAACTAAATAAACTAATAAAATTAATAATAATAATAATAACCAAATAAAACTAAAACTAAACCTAACAAATAACTAATAAAACTAAAAACCTAATAAAACTAATAACTAATAATGAATAACTAAAACTAATAAGCAATAAACTAATAATAAACTAAACTAATAAAACCTAATAACTAATAAAACAAATAAAAATAACTAATAATAATAATAATTAAACAAATAAAACTAATAATAATAAACAAAACCTAATCATAATAACTAAACTAACTGAATAATAAACTAATAATAATAAAATAAATTAATAATAATTATTAACTAAAACTAAAAAACTAATAAACTAAAACTAATAACTAACTAAACTAATCACTAATAATGGCTAATAATAATAATAAAATAACAAAACTAATAAGAAAATAATAATAAAAAGTAAACTAATAAATTAAATAACTAATAACTAATAATAATAATAACTAATGACTAATAATTAATAAATAAAAAACTAATAGCCAATAAAACTAATAAACTAATAATAACTAAATAACTAACTAATAATAATAAATAAAATAATAACTAAAATTAATAATAATAATAATTAATAACTAATAACTAATATAATAAACTAATAACTAACCAATAACTAGCTAATATTAACTAATAAATAACTAATAACTAATAAAAACTAAACTAAACTCACTAAATAATAACTTAAAATAAACTAATAACTAATAATAAAATAAAATAAATAATAATAAAATAAATAACTAAACTAACTAATAATACTAAACTAAAAAGAAGCTAGTAAAATAAAAAACTAACTAATTACTAAAACTAAAACTAATAAACAATAAAAACTAATAACTAAATAAAACTAATAAACTAAAACAAATAAATAACTAAACTGATAACTAATAAAAACTAATAAGTAATAATAAAAACTCAAAAAACTAAATAAACACTAACTAAACAAAAACTTCACTAAATCCTAAATAACTAATAGAAACTAATAAAACCTAATAAACTAGACTAACTAATAACTAATCCACTAACTAATTAATAAACTAATAACTAAAATAATAAACAAATAACTAATTAACTAATAATAATAATTATTATTATAATAATAATAATAATAATAAGTAATAACTAAAAAACTAACTAATAAACTAATAAATGAATTAAAACCAACTAATGACTAATAACTAATAACCAAAAAACCAAAAAATAATAATAATAATAATAATAATAAAAACCAATAATAAAAAAAAAACTAATAAAAAACCAACTAACTAATAACTAATAACTAATAAACTAATAATAAAACTAGTAACTAATAACTAATAACTAATATAATAACTATAATAAACTAAAAACTAAAATCTAATAATAACTAACTTATAATAATAAAACTAATAAATAAACTAATAACTAACTAATAATAATAAAATTAAACTAAAAACTAACTAACTAATAAAAAACTAAATAACTAAATTAACTAAAAAACTAATAATAATAAAATTAATAATAACTAAAACTAATAATAAAAAAAAATTAACTAACTAATAATAACTAAAACTAATAAAACTAAAAACTAAACTAATAATAATTAACTAATAATAATAATAACTATTAAATAACTAATAAAATAGCTAAACTAATAGCTAATAATAACTAACTTACTAATAAACTAATAACTAATAACTAATAATAACTAATAATAAACTAAATAAACTGATAATAACTAACTAATAAACTAATAATAACTAACTAATAACTAATAAATTAATAAACTAATAAAACTAATAAACTAAATAAACTAATAAGTTAAAAATAATAACTAAACTAATAACTAAAACTAACTAAAAATTAATAAAACAAAACTAAATGTAATAAACTAACTAAAATAATAATAACTAATAACTAATAAAAAATAACTAAACTAATAAACTAATAAATAAAACTAACTAATAATAAAACTAATAACTAATAAAAATAACTAATAACAAAACCTAAATACTAAATAACTAACTAATAATGACTAAACTAAAACTAACTAAAGTAAGAAACTAATAACTAATAAAACTAACTAACTAATAACTAATAATAACTAATAAATAAACTAACTAACTAAACTAAAAAACTAATAAATAAAACTAAATAAATACACTAATAACTAATTAAAATTAATAAAAATAATAAAACTAATAATAATAAATAAACTAATAAATATACATAAATAACTAATAATAAAACTAATAAACTAAAACTAGATAAACTAACTAACTAATAACTAATAACTAATAAAAAATTAAAATAATAAACTAATAACTAATAAAAACTAATAACTAATAATAATTAAAACTATTAAAAAATAAAACTAACTAACTAATAATAATAAAACTAATAATTAAATAACTAATAAACTAAGAAATATTAAATAAACTAACAAAATAATAATTAAATAAAACTAATTACTAATAAACTAAATAATTAAATAAAACTAATAACCTAACTTATAAATAACTAAACATAACTAATATCTAATACTAATAATAATAACTAACTAATAATAATAATTAATAAAAAACTAACTAAAGTAATTAATAACTAATAATATAAACATAATAATTAAACTAATAACTAATAAACTAACAAATTACCTAAACTAATAAACTAACAACTAATAACTAAACCTAAAAACTAATAACTAAACTAATAAAAACTAAACTAATAATTAAAATTAATAGCTCATAATAATAACTAACAAACTAATAACTAATAAAACTAACTAACTAATAATAAACCAAAATAAAAAATAAAAACTAAAACTAATAATGATAATAATAACTAATAATAAAATTAATAACTAATTAATAAAACTGATAATAAAAAAAACTAAAAAAAAAAAAAACTAAAAAACTAATAATATCTAGCTAAACTAAACTAGTAAACTAAATAATAATAATAATAACTAATAACAAAATAACTAAACTAACTAATAAGAATAAAAAACTAATAATATATCTAATAAACTAATAAATCTTAAATAAAGTATAAAATAATAACTAATAAATAAAATAATTAAATAAAACCAATAATAACCTAACTAATAAATAACTAAACTAATAATTGATAAATTAATAATAGTTAACTAATAATAATAACTAATAAAAAACACTAAATAACAAATAACTAATAAACTAAACTTAATAATTATAATCACTAATAATAACCAATAAACTAAAATAACTAACCAAACTAAACTAATAAACTAAAACCAATAATAACTAAACCAATAACTAACTAATAATAACCAAAAATAATAATAAAACTAACTAACAAATAATAAACTAACTAACTAATAAAACTAAAAATTAATACAAATAATAATAATAATAACTAATAATAAAACTAATAACTAATTAATAATAATAAGAATAAACTAAAAAACTAAATAAAACTCATAAACTAATAATATCTAACTGAACTGAACTAATAACTAATAACTAACTAAACTAATAAACCAAACTTAACTAATAAACTAATAACCACAATAATAAACTAAAAATAAACTAAATAACTAAATAAGTAATTAAAAAAAACTAATAACCAATAATATAATAATAAATAATAACAAAAAAAATAAATAACTAAACCCAATAACTAATACCAAACTAAACTAACTAAAAACAAATAAACTAATAAGTAACTAATAAACTAATAACTTAAACTAATAAAAAAATAATAACTAATAATTAATAATAATAAACTAAAACTAACTAACTAATAACTTAACTAAACTAATAACTTACTAATAAACTTAAAATCTAAATAATAGATAAATAAATAAACTAATAAACTAATAACTAATATAAAAAGTAATATGCTAAAACTAATAATAATTAAAAATAACTAATAAAACTAATAAACAAATAACTAAACTAATAAACTAATAAACTAAGAAATAATAAACTAAAAACTACTAAAAATAAACTAGTAAAACTAATGACTAATAATAACTAAACTAATAACTAATAATAACTAAACAATAACTAAATAATGAAAACCAATAACTAATAAACTAACTAAAATAAATAAACTAATCAACTAATAAACTAAAACCTAATAAACTACCCTAAACTAACTAAAATAATAATAACTAATAAATTTAACTAATAACTAATAATAAACTAATATCTAAACTAATAATAAAAAACTAAAAACCTAAATAACTAAACTAATAACTAAATAAAAACTATATAGTAACTAATAAACTAATAACTAACTAAAAACTAATAGCTAAACTAAAAACTAGATAATAACTAATATTCTAATAAACTAAAAAGTAATAATAAAACTAATAACTAACATAACTAAACTGATAAACTAATAACTAATAACTCATAATTAATAAACTAATAATAATAAATAAATTAAAATAATAAATAAATTAATAAATAATTAAACTAATTAAACTAAAAAACTAAACCAAAATAAACTAATAACTAACTAAACTAATAATAATAAAACTAAACTAATAGCTAAAATAATAACTAATAAACTAATAATAATAAACTAAATAACTAAACTAAACTAACCAAAATTAATAAACTAATAAATAACTAATAATAACTATAACTAATAACTAAACTAACTAACTAATAACTAATAAAATTAAATAACTAAAATAATTAATAACTAATAAAAAATAATTAATCTAACTAACTAATAAACTAATAATTAGTAAAAAAACTAAACTAATAACTAATAATAATAACTAAATAAAAAACTAATAAATAACTAATAAAAACTAAATAACTAATAACTAATAAACTAATAAACTAATAAACTAATAAACTAATAAACTAATAAAATAATAACTAATAATAACCAATAACTAATAATAATAATGAACTAAACAAAAAATAACTAAATAATAACTAAACTAACTAACTAATAAAAGTAATAATAACTAACTAATAACTAATAAAACTAAATAACCAATAATGAAACTAAAATAATAACTAACTAAACTAATAATAATAACCAACTAAAACTAATAACTAAAAAAACTAAAAATTAACCAACTAATAAAAACTAAACTAAATAACTAATAACTAAAACTAATAAACTAATAAACTAATAAAATAACTAACTGATAACTAATAGAAAACTAAAAGCTAATAAAACTAAAAATAATTATTATAAATAAATTAATAAACTAACAAAACTAGTAACTAATAAACTAAAAAAAAACTCAACTAAAACTAAAAAACTAAAAATTAAAACTAAATAAGTAACTAATAATAACTAATAACTAAACTAATAAACTAACAAACTAATAACTAATAATAATAACTAAACTAAAACCTAATAATAAAACTAGCTAAGTCATAAATAACTAATAACTAATTAAACTAAAAAATAAACTAATAACTTATAATAATAATTAAACTAACTGACTAATAATGAATACTAACTAATAAAACTAATAAACTAACTAACTAAATAATAAAAACTAAAAAAACTAAAACTAATAAAACTAAATTAACTAAACTAACTAAACTAACCAATAAACTAAACCTAATAATTAAAAATAACTAAATAAACTAATAAATAAATAAACTAATTAATAAATAAACTAATAAACTAACTAACTAATAATAATTAATAACTAATAATGGCTAACTAATAACTAATAACTAATAAAATTAAAATACTAAACTAATAAATAACTAAACTAATAATTAAACTAACTAATAATAAATAATAACTAATAAATCTAATAAAATAAAACTACATTAATAAACTAACTAATAAATAAACTAATAACTAAAACCAAAAAATAACTTAACTAATAACTAATAATAATAACTAAAACTAAATAACTAAACTTATAACTAATAACTAAACTAATAATAGTCCAATAAACTAATAACTAAAACTAATAAAAAAACTAATTAATACAACCAAATAAAATAACTAACTAATAACTAAATAAAAATAAACTAATAACTAATAACTAACAACTAACAACTAACAACTAAACTAATAACTTAAACTAAAACTAAAATCTAAAAAATAAAAAATAAATTAATAAACAAACCTAACTAATAACTAAAAAACTAACTAAGAAAAACTAAAAATTAATTGCTAACTAAAATAATAATAATAATTAATAAAACTAACTAATAAACTAATAACTAAAAATAAATTGATATTAAATAAGTAATGATAACTAATAACAACTAATAAAATAAAACTAATAATAATAAACTAATAACTAAAACTAATAACTAACTAAAAACTAATATAAAGAGAATATAACTAATAAAATAAAACTAAACCTAATAACTAATAAAAAGAACTAAACTAATAAAACAAACTAACTAAAAACTAATAATAACTAACTAAACCTAAACTAAAAAAAACTAATAACTAAATAACTTATAAAAAACTAACTAAACAAAAAACTAAACTAATAACTAAAACAAAATAAACTAACAAATCAGCTAATAATAAAACTAACAAACTAATATTTAATAAATAATCCTAATATAATAATTAACAAATAAATATCTTAATAACTAATAAAACTAATAAACTAATTAAAATAATAATAAAACTAACTAAATAAAAGTAAATAATTGAACTAATAATAAATAACTAGAAAAAAATAAAAAATTAATAAAACTAAATATAAAACTAAATAACTAATAAACTAAATTAAAATAAACTAATTATAACTAAACTAAAAACTAAAACACTAAAAAACTAATAAACTAATAACTAATAAAAAATAACTAATAAACTAAATACTAAATACTAATAACAAACAAATAAAACTAAAAACTAAAATAAGAACTACTAAAACTAAATAATAAAGCTAAAACTAATAAACTAATAACTAAATAATAACTAATAACTAATAATAAACTAATAAATTAATAATAATAATAACTAACTAACTAATAATAATAATAAATAAAATTAAAAAACTAAAAATAAATAGATAACTAAAAAATAAAAATAACTAAAACCAATAAACTAAAAAACTAAAAAACTAACTAATTAATAACTAATAATTAATAATAATAAACTAATAACCAATAACTTATATCTAAACTAACCAACTAAAGTAATAATAACTAAACTAAAAAAAACTAAAAACTAATTACTAATAATTAAAACTAGATAAAACTAATAAACTAATAATAATAATAATAATAATAATAATAATAAACTAATAATAATAATAATAAAACTAATAACTAGTAATAAACAAATAAACTAATAAACTAATAACTAAACTAAAAACTAAACTAATTACTAATAATAAAAATTAAATAACTAATTAATAATTAACTAATAACTAACTAATAATAATACCTAAACTAATAATAATACACTAAAAAGCTAAAACTAATAACTAATAATAACTAAACCTAATAAACTAATAACTAATAGTTAAATAATAACCAACTAACTAATAAACTATTAAAACCAATAAATAATAAACTAATAAATTAACTAACTAATAAACTAATAAAATACTAAACTAATAACTAAACTAACAACCTAATAAAATTAAATAAACATTAATAACTAACTAATAACTAAAATAATAAACTAAACTAATTAAAACTAATAACTAACTAATAATAATAACTAAACTAAACCAAAACTAATAACTAAACCTAGCTAAACTAATAACAAAACTAATAGCTACTAATAAATAATAAAACTAATAAACTAACTAATAACTAACTATAACTAATAACTAACTAAACCAATAATAATGACTAATAAACTAACTAATAACTAAAATAAAAAATTAACTAAACTAATAACTAACTAAAAAACCAATAAAACCAAATAAAACTAATAAATAAACTAAACTAATAACTATTAATAAATAACTAATAAACTAATATAATAACTAAATAATAATAACTAACTAAATAAAAATAACAATAAAAAAATGAATAAACTAACTAAAACTAATAACTAATTAAAAATAACTAAACTAATAACTAAATAACTAAACTAATAATAAACTAATAACCTAACTAAATAACTGAAAACCTAATAATTAAATAAACTAAATAACTAACTAAACTAATAATAGTAGCCAACTAATAAATAATAAAAACTAATAAAACTTATAAACTAAAAACCTAATAACTAAAACTAAGTAACTCAATTAACTAAAAACTAAACTAAACTAACTAAAATAAAACTAAATAATAACTAAATAAATAACAAACTAATGATAACTAACTAATAACTAATAATAACAAATAAACTAATAATAACTAACTAAACTACACTAATAAACTAACTAAACTAAACAAATAAAACTAACTAACTAATAACTAATAAAAACTAACTAATAAAAATAACTAAACTAATACAAAAACTAAAACTAAAAAACTAATAATAATAAAATAAAACCAATAAACTAATAACTAAAACTAAACATAATAATAATAACTAAACTAATAACTAATAACTAATAAAACTAATTAAACTAAAATAAAGTAAAAAACTAAAACTAATAACTAAAACTAAAAACTATACTAAATAGCTAACCAAATAATGAATTAAAAAACTAAATAATAAACTAATAAATTAATTATTAAAACCCAATAAACTAAAACTAATAACTACTAATTACTAATAATAAATTAATAACTAACTAACTAATAATAACTAAACTAATAACCAAAATAAAAAAAAAACTAAACTAAAAGCTTATAACTAAGATAAACCTAATAACCAATAAACTAAATAAAATAACTAATAAACTAATCTAAAAACTAATAACTAAAGACTAATAACCAAACTAATAAATAATAAATAAACTAACTAACTAATAAACTAATAAAAACCTACAAACTAATAAACCAATAACTAACTAATTACTAAAATAACTAAACTAATAAATTAAAACTAATAACTAATTACTAATAATAAAACTAATAATAACTACTAACTAACTAAAAAACTAATAACTAATAATAAACTAATAACCAATTACTAATAAAAAACTAAACTAAAAAATAAAAAACTAATAATTAATAAAAATAAACTAATAACTAATAAACTAAAAAGAACTAAATAACTAATTAATAACTAATAACTAACTAAATAGCTAAAAATTAAAATAACTAAACTAATAACTAATAAAAAATTAATAACTAAGAAAACTAAACTAACTAAACAAATAAAAATAAAACTAAACTAAGAACCTAATAACAAACCTAATAATAACTAACTAAAACCAAAACCTAATAAAACTAAATAACTAAACTAAAAAATTATTAAAACTAATAAATAATAACTAAATAACTAAACTAATAAAAAAAAAATAATAACTAAACAAACAAAACTAACTAATAATAACTATACCTAGAAAACTATTAAACCGATTAATAAAACTAAATAACCGACTAAACTAAAAAACTAATAAAACTAAATAATCTAATAAATAATAACTAATAACTAATAGCTAACTAAAACTCATAATAATAACTAAAACTAAACTCAAAACTAAATCTAAACTAAATAAACTAATAACTAAACTAATAAACTAATAAACTAAACTAATAAACTAATAAAATAACTAAACTAAAACCAGATAACTAATAATAACTAAACTAATAACTAACTAAAATAACTAACTAATAATAACTTAACTAATAACTAATAATAACAAACTAAACTAAATTACTAATAAAAAAAATAAACTAATAAATTAATAACTTTAATAAACTAATAACTAAAAAACTAAATAACTAACTAAAAACTAATAAAACTAATAACTAATAATTACTAATAAACTAATAAACTAATAATAATAATAAACTAATAACTAATAATAAAACTAATAATAACTAATAATTATAAATAAACTAAATAACTAAACTAATAATGAAACTAATAACTAACTAATAACCAATATAAACAAACTAATAAACCAAAAAATAATAAAACTAATAACTAAACAAACTAAACTAATAATAATAATAATAACTAATAAACTAAAAAAAAATGAAAGCTAATAACTAAAAATTAATAAAATTAATTGAACTAAATAAACTAATAACTAATGACTAATAATAACTAACTAATAGTAACTAAAATAAAAACTAATAAACTAAACTAAAAACTAATAAATTAATAACTAAAAAATAAAAACTAAATAACTAATAAAACTAATAAATTAACAAAACTATAAACTAATAAAACTAAAACTAAACTAACCAACTAATAACTAAACTAACTAAATGAATAACTAACTAATAAAAAATAAACTAACTAATAATAATAAAAACTAAATAACTACCTAAAACTTATAACTAATAACTAAACTAATTAATAACTAATAACTAAAAAACTAACTAAAAACTAGAAAATTAATAACTAAAAATAGACTAATAACTAATAAAAACTAAACTAATAAAGTAATAATAACTACCAATAACTAATCTCCATAAGAAAACTAATAATAACTAAACTAATAATAAACAAAAATAACTAAACTAACTAAAAAAACCAATAAACTAACCCTAAATAATAATAATAATAAATAAACTAATAACTAATAATAACTAAATATACTAATAACTAATAATTAAACCAAATAACTAAATTAATAACTAACTAAACTAAACAACTAACTAAACTAAAAACTAATAAACTAATAACTAACTAATAAACTAATAAAATAAATAACTAAACTTAATAATAATAACTAATAATAATAAAGTAATAATAATAATTAATAAAAACTAAGTAACCTAATAATAAACTTAATAAAAATAACTAAGCGAATAATGAAACTTAAACTAAACTAAAAACTAAATTAATAAAGTAATAATAACTATAACTAATAATAATAACTAATAACTAATAATAACTAAGCTGATAACTAAAAAAACTAATAAAAACTAAAACTAATAAGTAATAAAAACTAGATAAACTAATACTAATAAAAACTAACTAAACTAAATAATTAAACCAATAACTAGCAAAACTAATAAAATGAATAACTAATAGACTAATAAACTAATAACTAATTAACTAATAAATAAACTAAATAAAGTAAAAACTAATAACAAAAAGTTGATTAAACTAATAAACTAATAAAAATAAACTGATAATTAAACATAAACCCAAACCCCCCGAGCCCTAGTCCCTCACCCGTCCAATGCTTTAGCGATTCTTGATCCCCTTTCTTCTCTATCCTCTTCCACTCCATTTTTGGGATTTTTCTCTCATGCGGTTTTGGATCCTTTGGTGATTTCCTTCCTCTTTAGTGTCGCCATGGAGCCAACCTGAATGTCTCAAACTGCTCCAGCTGTTCACTAAGGCTAATGTTTTTTGGGTAAATATAACTTTACTTCTTCTAAATCCTTCAAGGATGCCTTATATGGTGATTCTCAACTCTTAATGTTTGTTAATATGACTTTTAAAGGCATTCTGACATTATGTGCTCTAATTTGGATATTGAGAAACTCACCGAGCCTTATGCTTTAACTCGATAAGTTTTTTTAGTAGTCTAATATGGAAGAAATCTGATTTTTCTTTTATGATTTGAAACTTTTTGGTGCATTTTCTGACAGTTTATTGGATGGTAGGCATGTTAGTATAAAGCTTTCTAATTATCTTCACTATAGTTATATTTTCTCTCACTAATCATATTATTTTAAAACTTTTCTAATGTGTATTCTTAAATGGACTCCATTTTTGACATTCAAGAAGAATCTCCTATCATGCCGGTTTGGATTGTTTTTGCCTAATCTTCAAATACATTTTTCTAATTATCGCTTTCTTCATGCAAATGGTCTATTTTTGGTAGACCTTTATAGATCAATAAAGCAACAACGACTAAGTATTGCCCTTCAGTTTCTTGTATCCTTGTTAAAATTGATGTAACAAAAAAGTTTCCCAAGGAGGTTTGGATATGATTCGAGAAGTATGGGTATTTTTAGCCATTTGAATTCAAAACCTCCTATTTTCTCTAATCATTGCAAAACCCATGGTCATGTCTTCTAATTGTTTCATCACACATCCTCAACTTAGGAAGAAATTCATTTAAAATCCTAAGCTGATCGAACAATCTGAAGATCATATAATTGATAAAAATAAAGTTTCTACTTCTTCTAGAAAAGATAAAGATTTTGTTGATGGTATTCTGAATCTATCTAATGTTTTATCTCTTGAGAATGATTTTGAAAATGCTACTAAAAATGATGGTGTTGTTTTGAATAGAAACCATATTTTAGATGCTATTGTTCTTGTGCTTACTGGAATTTTTCAAGCTGATGTTAATCCTATTTTGATTTCTTCACTTAAAGATTGTTGTGTGATATAGCTCCTAAAAAAAAGATAATATTTCTTTATAATTTTCAAGAACCTTTAAAAGAAAATGATTACTTAAATTGTTTAAGTATGAAAGATGTTGATGGTATGGATAAGGTGGATGTTGTGGAACTAGGTTCTTATTTTCTTAACAAATCCATTTTTGTACCTTCTTTAACTGCTAATTTTGATGGTGTTTTTGTCTATGCTTTCTTCTCATTTAATGGATACAAATGCTTTAGTTTCTTATTAGTTGGAATCTCCTACTAAATATGTTGCTATTAATGCTCTTTGATGATGAATCTATGGATAATGAAATCGTTTTCAAATTGTATTTGTGAAATAGAATACATAATTTAAAAATTTTCCTTTTAAAGTTTCTTGATTGACTCTTCTTCATCTTCTTTGCTAAATAAAATTAATGTTTAATTTTATTATTTGGAATATTTGGGGCATTGGTACTCATGCGATTAAAAATAGGATTAAGATCCTTTGTAGGATTTATAATGTTAGTTCTTGGTTATCCTTGAACTACTTATTTTTCTTCTAAAATTATGCATGCTAGATGATTGGTTTTCCAATTTTTATTTTAATAATAATAATAAGATTTGGTTATTTTGGATTAATTCTCTTCTATTGATATCATTAATGATTTTCATCAAGTTGTTAATGTGGATATTTCGTTTGGTGATTGTCATGATTTTCTTTTGTTTATGCTACCGTAATAAGATTGAGAGGAGAATTCTCCAGGATCAATGTAATATTGCTTCTATTATTAATGATCATTGGATTATTGGTGGGGATTTGAATACGGTCCTTTCTTTGAATGAAAGAAAAGAAGGTTCCTTGCTGAATTTACATTCAATGGAAGATTTTGTGAATATGATCTTGGATTGTAATCCTCATGATGTTGGTTTTATTGGCTCTCAATTTACTTGGAATAATCATAGATTATGGCAATGTTTTGATCATGCCTTATTTAATAACTATTGGCTAAATAATTGCCCTTTGACTTCTATTAAATACCTTAGAGAACTCTCTGGGATCATTCTCTTCTTTTGATTTCCATTAAGGATGTTGTTCAAAATAATAATGTCATTAAAAATTTTCATTTAAAAAATATGTGGTTACAAGAAAGAAGTTTTCTTGATGTTTTAGCTTCTAATTGGTATGCTCCTCTTGCTCCTGATGACTATCCTTTTGGTATGAAGAGATTTTGGCTTCAACTTAAAAGGTGTAAGCATCATATTAATTGGTGGAATAGAAATTATTTTAAAAATCTTTTTGATAATATCAAGAATATGGAACAAAAAGTGAAATATTTGGTAGAACTTTGTATTAATGATTCTTCTTTTTGCTCTAGTCTTGTTGAAGCTAAAGATAATCTCATAAAGTTTCAGGATATGAAGGAGACTTACTAGAGATAAAAAGTTGCCTTTAAACATCTTTCTAAGGGGGAAAGAAACACCAAATATTTTCTTGTTTTGGTTATGAAAGGAGAGCTCTTATGATTCATAAAATCAAGAATTCGATGGTTCTTGGCTAACTAAAAAAAGATGATATATTTTTCTTCTACTATTAACTACTTTAAATATCATTTAAATAAAATTTATCATCTTGATCATTTATCTAATCCCTCTATCATTCCTTCTATTATGTCTCATTAGGATAATGTATGCTTGGCTGCTCCTCTTTCAGATGAAGAAATTTTTAACATTCTTAATGGTATGAATGCTGACTCTGTTGCAGGGTCGGATGGTTACTCTACTTTATTCTTTCGAAAAGCTTAGTTTATCATTAAATTTGATCTTGTTAATGCTTTGAAGGATTTCTTTCTTGGAAATTCTATTCCTAAATATTATACTTCCACTAATATTATTCTTATTCCCAAGAAAGATAATCCTGATTTCTCAGATGACTTCAGACCTATTAGTCTTTGTACTTTCATTAATAAACTAATTACTCAAACTATATCTAGTTGGCTTGGTAAATTTTCCTAAGATTATTTCTCCTAATCAAACTAGCTTTGTGAAAGGTAGGACTAATTCAGACAACATCTTGCTTGCTTAAGAATTGATTCATGATTTAAATGTGAAAACTAGTGGTGGCAATTTACTTTTTAGGCTATACATTACCAAACCTTATGACAACATTTCTTGAGATTTTCTTAACATCATTCTTACTTTATTTGGTTTTTCTAAAAAATTTATCTCTTTGGTTAACAATATCATTAGAAATGTTTGGTTTTCTTTAGTTGTAAATGGTGAAAACTTTGGCTTCTTTAATTCCTCTCAAGGTATCGATAAGGTGATACTCTCTCTCCGACTTTTATTATTGCAATTGAATATTTGTCTTGTTGGCTTAATTTTTTCTTTGAGAAGAATTCTAGCATGTATTTCGTGAATCTTGGTGGTTTGGCTATCTCCCACTTAAGTTTTGCTGATGACTTCATTATATTTTGTAATGGCTCATTATAATTTGTTAAAAAACTAATGGATTTTCTAAATAAATTTGTAAAGAAAAGTGACCACTTGATTAGTACTCATAAAGCTATTTTTATCTCTTATGTTTCTATTTATGCTCATAGAATCAAAGGATATTAATGGTTTTTCTCATCAATGTCTTCCTATCAAATATTTAGGCTTTTGAGAGATCTCATCTGCTAATGAGTTTATCCGAATAAAATTTCTACCATTGAATTTCATTTTTTATCATTTAGTGGTAGATTAAATGTTATTAAAAGTATTCTTTACTCCCTTCCTTTTTATTTGTTGCTAAAACTAATAATAAAATAAAAAACTAAACTAACTAATAACTAATAAAACTAATAAAACTAAAAACTAAAACTAATAACTAACTAATAATAATAACTAATAAACTTAATAACTAATAAAACTAAAAACTAACTAAAAATTAACTAATAACTAACTAAAAATAACTAATAACTAATAATAAAACTAACTAAAAACTAATAAACTAAACTAATACCTAAATAACTAAATAATTAACAAAAACTAAACCTAATAAACAAATAATAAAACTAATAAAATTAAAACATAATAAATAAAACATAATAACTAATAATAACTAATAATAAATAACTAAATAAATAACTAATAAAATAAACTAACTAAACTAACTAAATAAAACTAATAAAACTAAACCTAATAACAAATAAAAACTAACTAAATTGAATAACTAATAACTAAAACTAATAATAAAAACTAAAACTAAACTAAACTAACTAAACTAACTAAAACTAAACTAATAAAACTAAACAAAACTAACAAAACTAACTAACTAATAAAAACTAATAAAACTTAATAAAACTAACTAAACTAACTAAAAAAACTAAAACCTATAAAGAAAAACTAAACTAACTAATAAAACTAAAACCTAATCACTAATAATTAAACTAATAATAAACTAACTAGCTAATAACTAAATAAAACAAATAAATATAATTAAAAACTAAAAAGTAACTAATAAAAAACTAAACTAATAACTAACTAAAACTAACTAAAACTAACTAAAACTACAACTAACTAATAATAAATTAATAAAACTAAACCTAACTAATAATAGTAAACTAATAAAACTAAAACAAAAAAATTGATAACTAAAAAAACAATAATAACTAAATGAATAACTAAAAACTAATAAACTAATAACTAATAAAAACTAACTCAATAGCTAAAAAACTAAAATTAAACTAATAGTAAACTAACTAATAAACTAAAAAAATAATAACTAATAATAACTAACACCAAATAATAACTAACTAAGTAATAAATAACTAATAACTAAACCTAATAACTAATAATAAAAACTAAACTAATAATAACTAATAACTAATAATAACTAAAAAATCTAAAAAACCTAACTAACTAGCTAAAAACTAATAAAGTAATAATAAATAATAAAATAACTAAACTACTAACTAAATAAATAATAAATAAACTAATAATAAACTAACTAACTAATAAATAACTAATAAAAAAAAGTAAAACTAATAATAAATAACTAAACTAATAACTAAAAGTAATAAGTAACTAATAAATAACTAAATAACTAAACTAATAACTAAGAATAACTCATAAAATTAATAACAAAAAAAATAATAATAAATGAATAACTAATAAATAATAATAAAAAATAATAAACTAATAATAATAACTAAATAGAAAAATAAGTAATAATTAAAACTAGTAAACAAATAAAAACTAGTAATAATAAAATAAACTAGTAAAATAAACTAAAGTAAAACTAGTAATAATTAAGACTAACTAATAAATAACTAAACTAATAACTAAATAAAAACTAACTAATAACTAAATAATAACAATAAATAAATAACTAATAAAACTAGCTAAAACTATTAAACTAATAACTAATAATAAAACTAAATAACTAAATTAAGAAACTAAAACCTAATAATAACTAATAACTAAAATTAATAAACTAAATAATAATAATAACTAAAATAACTAAACTAATAAAATAAATAAATAACTAACTAATAACTAAAACCAATAAAATAATAACTAATAATAACTAACAATAAAATAACCAAACTAACAAAACTAATAACTAATAAAATAATAAAACTAAAAAACTAATAACTAATAATAACTAAAATAAATAATAAATAAACTAATAACTAATAACTAATAATAATGAAAATAAAGAATAAATAAACTAATAAACTAATAACTAATAATAACTAATAACTAAACTAAACAAATAACTAACTAATAACTAATAATAAAATAAACCTAAAAACTAAACTAAACCTAATAAAATAGTAAATAATAACTAAAATAATAAAGTAATAATAATAACTAATTAAAATAATAAGAAAAATAATAATTTATAACTAATAAAATAATAAACTAATAACTAATAAATAAGTAATAAACTAATTAACTAATTAACTAACTAATAAATAATAAGTAATAATAACTAATAATAATAAACTAAATAACTAAAAACTAATAAAACTAAATAAACTAACTAACTAAATTAAATAATAACTAACTAAAAACAAAATTACTAACAACTAATAACTAACTACATAAATAACTAATTGAAATTAATAAATGGATAACCTAACAATAATAAACTAATAAACTAAAACCCAATAAACTATAACTAACCAAACTAAAAAACTAAAATACTAATAACTAATAACTAATAATAAATAAGTAAACTAAATAATAACTAAATAAACTAACTAATTAAAAATAAACTAATAAAAAACTAAACTGATAACTAATAACTAAAACTAACTGTAATAACAATAAACTAATAAATAATAAAAACCAACTAAACTAATAAACTAATAAACTAAATTAATAAAATAATAAATAAAAACTAAACTAAATAACTAATAACTAAAAAATAATAACTAATAATAACTAATAACTAAATAACTAAAATAATAAAACTAACTAATAACTTATAACTGAACTGATAACTAAATTAATAACTAATTAATAACTAATAAACTAATAGACCATAAAATAACTATACTAGATAACTAATAACTAACTAAACTAACTAAAACTAATAATAAAACTAACTAATAATAACTAACTAATAATAACTAATAATAACTAAAAATTATTAACTAAATAATTAAAACTAATAGAAACTAATAAAACAAACCCAAGTAACTAATACCTAACTAATAATAAAAACTTAAACTAATAATAAAATTAACTAATAATAATAAATAAATAATTAAGTAAAAAAACTAAACTAATAACTAATAAAAACCTAAAAACTAACGTAATAATAACTAACTAAACCTAAAACTAATAAGTTATAAGTAATAAACTAATAATAACAAGTAAAACTAATAAAACTAAAGTAACTAATAAACATAAAACCAACTAACTAAAAATAAAAAATAAAAAAAATTAATAATAATAATAATAATAATAATAATAACTAAAAATTAATAAAAAAATAAATAATAACTAATAGTAAAACTAATAATAAAACTAACTAATAATTAAGTATAATAACTAACCAACTAATCTAACAAACTAAAATAAACTAATAAACAACTATTAATAATGAACTTAACTAATAAACTAATAACTAATAATAATAATAATAATAATAATAACTAAGTCACTAAATTAATAAGTAATTAATAATAACTAAACTAATAACTAATAATAATAACTAAAAAATAATAAAAACTAATAAAAAACTAATAACCTAACTAATAATAACCAATAAACTAAAAACTAATAATAACTAATAAAACTAACTAATTAAACTAATAAACTAATTACTAAACTAAATTAACTAACTAAACTAATAAAACCAATAAAAACTAATTAACTAGCAAATTAATAATAACTAAAAAAGTAACTAATAAAACTAATTAATAATAAACTAATAAAACTAACTAATAACAAACTAATAAAAACATAATAAAATAACTAAAACTAGAACTAATATTTAAATAACTAAATAAACTAAAGTGAAAATTAAAAACTAACTAATAAAATGAAATAAATAACAAAAATAAATTAACTAAATAACAATAAAAATTAATTAATAATAATAAACTAATAAAACTAAAAAACTAATAACTAATAATAAAACCAAAACTAAATAAAAATAATAACTAATAACTAATAACTAATAACTAATAATTAATAATAATAACTAAAAACTAAAACTAATAAAACTAATAAAATAATAACTAATAATAAAACTAACTAAACATATAATAAAATTAATAATAACCCACAAAACTAATAAAAACTAATAACTAAACTAACAACTAACTAAATAAATTAATAACTAAAACTAAATAATTAAAACTAATAAACTAAATAAATAATAAAAACTAAATAAAACTAATAACTAATAACTAAAACTAATAACTAATAACTAATAATAAATAACTAAACTAAACTAACTAACTAATAACTAACTAATAAAAACTAATAAACTAATAACTAATAACTAAACTAAACTAATAACTAATAAACTAATAAACCTAATTACTTAATAAAAATAATTAAAACTAATAAAACTAATTAATAGACTATAAAAACTAACTAACAAACTAATAACTAAAAACTAAAACTAAAACTAACTAACTAATAATTAACTAAACTAAAAAAACCAACTAACTAAACTAAAAACTAAAACTAATAACTAACTAATAATTAAATAAACTAACTAATAACTAATAATTAATAAACTAAAAAAACTAATAACTAACAAAATAAAATTGATAAAACTAATAATAATAACTATTAACTAAACTAAACCTAATAATTAAACTAAAAAACTAATTAAATAACTATCTAATAATAACTAAACCTAATAACTAATAACTAACTAAACTAACTACTAATAAACTAAACTAATAAACTAATAAACTAACAAACTAAAAAAGAACTAATAAACTCAACTAAATAAAACTAATAAAACTAATAAAACTAAACTAATGACTAACTAACTAAACTAATAACTAAAACTAATAAAACTAATAAACTAATAAACTAACTAATAACTAAACTAATAATTAATAAACTAATTAATAAAAACTAATAACTAAGCAAATAATAAACTAATAATAAACCTAAAAAACTAAAATAATAACCTAATAAACTAATAACTAGATAATTAATAAAAACTAAACCAACTAATAATAAAAATATAATAACTAATTAAACTAACTAACTAATAACTAATAATAAATAAACTAATAAACTAATAGCTTACATATAATAACTAACTAAAAACTAATAATAATAACTAAATAATAATATAGCTAAACTAATAAACTAATAATAATTATTAAAACTAATAAAACTAAAAACTAACTAAACAACTAATAATAAAACTAATAAAACTAAAACAAAACTTAAATTGATTAACTGAAACCTACTAACTAAAATAAAAATAATAACTAATAAAAGCTAAAAACTAATAAACTAACAAACTAATAAACTAATAATAAAAAACTAATAAAACTATCCAATAACACTAACTAATAAATAACTAACTAAAACTAATAATAAACTAATAAACTAATAAAGACTAACTAACTAATAACCTAAACTAATAATTAAAACTAACTAACTAATAATAACTAATAACTAATAATAATAAACTAATAAATAACTAAAATAATAATAACTAACATAATAACTAATAATAACTAAATAACTAACTAAAAACTAAAATAATAAACTAATAATAAATTAATAAATATAATAACTAATAAAACTAACTAAACTAATAACTAATAAATTAAAACTAACTAATAATAACTATACTAATAAACTAAAAATAAAACTAATTAAAACAAAATAAACTAATAACTAAACTATTAACTAATAATAAATTAATAAAATAACTAAACAAATAATAAATAATAATAATTAATAAATAAAATTTAAAACTAATAAAATAATTACTAATTATAAAAACTAATAAAACTAATAACTAAAAACTAGTAAACCTAAACCAAAAACTAATAAACTAATAATAATAATAATAAAACTAATAATAATAATACACTAAACTAAAAAGTATGAACTAATAATAAAATAAATAACTAATAACTAACTAATAACTAAACTAACTAATAAAAAACTAATAAACTAAAATTAATAATCTAAACTAATAAACCAATAACAAATTAATATTAAACTAACTAACAAATAACTAATAAAACTAACTAAAAAACTAATAAATAAAGCTAATAATTAAAACTAACTAACTAACTAATAATAATAACTAATAATAAATTAAAAACTAATTAAAACTAACTAAAATTAAAAACTAATAAATAAACTAATAAATAATAATAATAATAATAAACGAATAAACTAAAAAATAATAAACTAAAAAACTAAACTAAAAACTAATATATAATTACTAATAAAAATAACTAAACTAAAGAACTAATAAAACCTAATAACTAAACTAATAAAGTAATAAATAAATAATTAATAATAAAACTATCTAATAACTAAGTAATAATAATAACTAAAACTAATAACTAATAACTAATAATAGAAATAACTAATAACTAAAATAATAAATAAAACTAATAATAATAAATAAATAACTAATAATAATTATAAAATAATAATAAACTAAATAACTAACTAAAAACTCATAAAACTAAACTATTAACTAAACTAATTGAAATAATAACTAAGCTAACTAAACTAAGAACTAATAAACATAAAAACTAATAATAACAAACTAATAACTTTAATAACTAACTTATAAACTAAAAAAACTAACTAATAATGAAACTATTATCTTAAAAAACAAATAAACTAATAACTAAACTAATAATAACTAAAAACTAAATATATAACTAAACTAATAATAACTAATAACTAAAAAACTAAACTGATAAAACTAATAACTAATAAATAAACTAAAATTAGTAAAACTAATAATAATAAAATTAACAAATAATAACTAATAAAACTAATAATAACTAAAAACTAATAAAACTAAATAACTAAATTACTAAGATAATAAATAATATAAACAAACTAATAACTAAACTAATAATAAGTAAAATAATTAAACTAAATAACTAATAATAACTAATAATAACTATCTAATAACTAAATAAACTAATATACTAATAAACTAACTAACTAACTAATATAACTAATAATAACTAAAAATTAATAATAATAATAATAATAATAATAATAATAACTAATAAACTAATAAAACTAATAATAAACTAAACTAATAATAACTAACTAATAATAATACGAACAAAAAGTAACTATTAATAATAAACTAATAAATAATAGAAACAAACTAATAACTAAATAACTAAACTAAAACTAACTAATAACTAAACCTAAACTTAAACCTAATAATAATAAACTAAATAAATAACTAATAACTAAACTAACTAACTAACTAATAATAATAACTAATAACTAATAATAAACTAAATAACTAATAATAACTAAACTAATAATAATAAATTATAAAACAAAAATAACAAATAAAATTAAGCCTAATAATAAAGATGACTAATAAATAACTAATAACTAACCTAATAAACTAAACTTATAATAATAATAATAATAATAATAACTAATAACTAAAACTAACTAATAAAATAAATAACTAACTAATAATAAACTAAAATGTAATAACTAATAAACTAAATAAACTAATAAGTTACTAATAATAATAAAATACTAATTAATAAAATTAAACTAATAACTAATAATAACTAATAACTATAACTAAGAACTAATAATAATAACTAACTATACTAATAACTAATAATAACTAAAAAGTTAATACAATAACATAACAACAAGCCTTTATCCCACTAAGTGGGGTCGGCTACATGGTTCCTTCATCTCCATTGTGTCATATTATGTGTTAAATTCTCATTTAATTCAGGTATACTATGGTCATTTTTTATACATCTTAACCAAGTCATTTTAGGTCTACCTCTACCTTTCCTAGCATAAGGTAAATCTAATGCATCTACTCTCTTAACCGGGTCATCGGATGGCTGACACTTTGTGGCCAAACCATCTAAGGCGACTCTCTCTAATCTTATCTGTCATTGGAGCTACTCCAACTTTTCCCGAACATACTCATTTCACATTTTATCTCTAAGAGTAAAGACACTCATCCACCTAAGCATCCTCATCTCTATAACACTTAACTTAGTCTTATGCTTCTCTTTTATTGGCCAACATTCTGCACCATAAGTCATTGTAGGTCTTACCACCATCTTATAAAATTTTCCTTAAGTTTAAGTGGAACTTTTCTATCACACAACAGGCCAGATGCATTCCTCCACTTCAACCATCCAACTTGAATTCTACTAATAACAACTATATATATTTCACCATCATTTTGAACAATAGGGCCTAAATATCTGAATCGCTCACTCTTATTAATGACTTGTTCACCTAATGTCACAACACTACCACTAGAACTTCTACAACTAAAATTACACTCCATATATTCAATTTTAGATCTACTTAAATGAAAACCTTTAGAATCTAATGTTGACCTCCATAATTCAAGTTTCTCTTGGACACCCTCTCTAGTCTTATCAATAAGAAGAATGTCATCAGCAAAAAGCTTACACCAAGGTAAATCTTCTTATAAATGCCTAAAAAGAACATCCAAAACTAAAGCAAAAAAGATAAGGTCTTAAAGCTGATCCTTGATGTAATCCAACTGAAATAGGATAATATTTTGCTAATCCTCCTTGTGTTTGGACACAAGTAACAGCTCTAGTATACACATCCTTAATGATTTGAATATAACTAATATTAACTCTTTTCTATTCTAGAACTCTCTAAAAAACATCTCTTGAAACTTTATCAAAAGCTTTCTCTAAATCAATTAATATCATGTGTAGATTCTCCTTACTTTCTCTATACTTCTCCATCAAACTTCTTACAAATGTATATCATCCATAGTAGATCTACCTAGCATGAAACCAAACTGATTGTGAGAAACTTTTGTATCACATCATAACATATGCTCAATTACTCTATCCTATAATTTTAATGTATGAAACATTAACTTAATTCCTCTATAATTTGCACACTCTTGTGCATCACCTTTATTCTTAAATATAGGAACCAACAAACTCTTTCTCCACTCATTTGGCATCTTTTTAGTCTTTAGAATATCATTAAAAAGATTTGTTTAGGGTATTAAGATTTGTTTAGTCTATTGGAATATCATAAGGTCCTACTATTTTTCCACATTTCATTTTCTTTAAAGCTTCTCGTACTTCAGATTTACTAATACAATGATAAAAATAAAATTCTTTATTTTTGTTTACAGTTTTAAGTTTGTTAAATTCAATCGTACTTTCAAATCCTTCATTCAAAAGTTTATCAAAATACCTCATCCAGTTATTTTCAATATCCTTTTCTAAGAAAAGCACTTCATTATTTTCATCCTTAATACACCTCACTTGAACTAGGTCTTTACTTCTCCTATCTCTTTGGTTGGCTAACTTATACATCATCTATCACCTTCTTTGGTATCTAATCTAATGTATAAATCACTAAAAGATAAATTTTTTGCATCATATATTGCTTTCATAGAATCTCTACATGCCACTTTATATCTTTTCAAATTCTCCAAGTTCTTACATCTAAACCAAGTTTTATAATAATGCTTCTTATTTCATATCTTTTTTTGCACACTCTAACTCCACCACCATCTATTTTTATTAAAGGAGGATTTTCATTTTGATTCTCTAAGCATATTTTTAGCAACTTGCTTAATTTCACTTATTACTTTTTCTCACATAACATTAGCTTTTTTATGAACATCCCAAATTCTAAACTCTTGTAGCTTGCTATTAAAAATATTTTTATTTGTGTTCTATAAGTGTCCCCATCTAATCCTAGGATAATAATTTGATTTATTTTTCCTCATATAATCTTTCATCTTAAAAACTAAAACTAACAATCGATGTTGGGTACTTAAACTTTTACTTGGAATGACCTTACAATCTTTACAATCTAAACAATCTATTTTTCTTATAAAAAAGTAATCAATCTGTCTTTTACTAGATCCATTTTTATAAGTAATAATATGTTCATCTATTTTCTTAAATAAAGTATTAGCAACTACAAAATCATAAGCTAAGAAAAAATCTAATATAGTCATACCTTCTTCATTAGTCACTCCAAATCCATAACCACCATGAATACTTTTAAAATCTTCTACCACTCTACCAACATGTCCATTTAAATCTCTACCAATAAATACTTTTTCTTCAAGTCATATCTTTTGTATTAATCCCTCTAATTCAATCCAAAATTTTTCTTTTGAGCTAACATACAAACTTACTTGAGGAGCATAGACACTTATAACATTGATAATCTAAGTATCAACAATAATCTTTAAAGCTATAATTCTATCTCCATATCTATTACTATTTATAACATTAACCTTCAAACTTTTATCTATAATCACACCTACACCATTTCTAGTTTGACTTCTACCTGAATACTAAAGTTTAAAACCTAAACTATCAATCTCCTTGGCCTTCTCCCTAACCCATTCAGTTTCTTGAACACATAAAATATTTATCTTTCTATGAAAAATAATATCTATTGATTCCATTAATTTACCTGTAAAAGTACCTATAATCCAAGATCTAGCCTAATTCTAGTTTCATGGTCTAACTTCTTTGCCTGCATCCATCCATAATGTAGGAACCCTTACTTATTTAACTAATAACTAATAAAATAAAAACTAATAACTAATAGCTAATAAAAATCCTAATAAAAATAATAACTATAATAACTAACTAATAATTAAATAATTAATAATTTATAACTAACTAATAATAACTAAAAACTAAAACTAATAATAGCTAATAAAAACTAATAACTAACTAAAAAACTAATAAATAATAATAAAACTAATAAATAAAAAAGCTAATAACTAACAAATAAAAATAATAATAACTAACTAACTAATAATAATAATAACTTAATTAAACTAATAAATAATAAAATAATAAAACTAATAATAAAACAAACTATAATTAATAAATAACTAATAAAACTAAACTAATAACTAATAATAAACTAATAACCTAACTAATAATAAGTAATAACTAACTAATAACTAACTAAAAACCTAATAACTAATAATAATAACTAAATAAAAGTAATAAATAATAACTAACTAACAAATAATAAAAACTAACTAAAAACTAATAATAATAACTAATAAGTAACTAAACTAATAACTAATAAACAAATAAAACTAACTAATAATAAAACTAATAATAATAATAATCAAAACCTAATAATAATAAATTAATAAACTAAAAATTAAAACTAAAACTAAAACCTAAAAAACTAATAAGTAATAAACTTACTAATAACTAATACAAAAACTAACCTAAAAACTAACTAATAACAAACTAACTAATAATAAATTAAAAAACTAACTAATGATAATAACTAATTAAAACAAAAAACCTAAACTAATAAACTAATAACTCATAATAAATAACTAAAAAACTAAACCTAAAAACTAATAACTAACTAATAACTAATAAAATCTAATAAGTAACTAATAAGAAAAACTAATAAAACTAACTAATAATAACCTAATAATAATAAACTTATAATAATAAAACTAAAAACTAATAAACTAATAAACTAATAAAAACAAAACCTAATAATAAATTAAATTAACTAAAAAAACTAACTAATAAAATAAATAAAACTAATAATAATAATAATAATAATAATAATAATAATAATACTTAAACTTTCACTTACAATGACCTTACAATCTTTACAATCTAAACAATCTATTTTTCTTATAAAAAAGTAATCTGTGTTTTACTAGATCCATTTTTATAAGTAATAATATGCTCATCTCTTTTCTTAAATAAAGTATTAGCAACTATAAAATCTATTATAGTCATACCTTCTTCATTAGTCACTCCAAATCCATAACCACCATGAATACTTTTAAAATCTTCTACCACTCTACCAACATGTCCATTTAAATCTCTACCAATAAATACTTTTTCTTCAAGTCATATCTTTTGTATTAATCCCTCTAATTCAATCCAAAATTTTTTTTTTGATCTTACATCCAAACCTGCTTGAGGAGCATTGACACTTATAACATTGATAATCTTAGTATCAACAATAATCTTTAAAGCTATAATTCTATCTTCACATCTATTAATATTTATAACATTATTCTTCAAACATTTATCTATAATCACACCTACACCATTTCTAGTTCGACTTCTACTTGAAAACTAAAGTTTAAAACTTAAACTATCAGTCTCCTTAGCCTTCTCCCCAACCCATTCAGTTTCTTGAAAACATAAAATATTTATCTTTCTATGAACCATAATATCTATTAATTCCATTAATTTACCTGTAAGAGTATCTATAATCCAAGATCCTAACCTAATTCTAGTTTTATGGACTAACTTCTTTGCCCGCATCCATCCATAATGTAGGAACCCTTGCTTATTTAACTAATAACTAATAAAATAAAAACTAATAACTAATAGCTATTAAAAACCTAATAATAATAATAACTATAATAACTAACTAATAATTAAATAATTAATAATTTAGAACTAACTAATAATAACTAAAAACTAAAATTAATAATAGCTAATAAAAACAAATAACTAACTAAAAAAATTAATAAATAATAGTAAAACTAATAAATAAAAAACTAATAATTAACAAATAAAAATAAAAATAATAACTAACCAACTAATAATAATAATAACTTAACTAAACTAATTAATAATAAAATAATAAAAACTAATAATAAAACAAACTATGATTAATAAATTATTAATAAAACTAAACTAATAACTAATAATAAACTAATAACCTAACTAATAATAACTAATAACTAACTAATAACTAAAACTAATATAACTAACTAAAAAATTAATAATTAATAATTATATCTAAACTAATAATAACTAAATAACTAATGTAATAACTAATAACTAACTAACTAATAATAAAAACTAACTAAAACTAATAATAATAACTAATAAAAAACTAAATTAATAATTAATAAATTAATAAAACTAACTAATAATAAAACTAATAATAATAATCAAAACCTAATAATAATAACTAAAAACTAATAATAATAAACTAAAAAATTAAAAACTAAAACTAAAACTAAAACTTAAAAAACTAATAAATAATAAACTTAATAATAACTAATAAAAAACTAACCTAAAAACTAACTAATAACTAACTAACTAATAATAAACTAAAAAACTAACTAATAATAATAATAACTAATTAAAACTAAAAACCTAAACTAATAAACTAATAACTCACAGTAAATAACTAATAAATTAAACCTAACAACTAATAACTAATAAAACTAATAACTAATTAATAACTAACTAATAACTAAAACTAACTAATAACTAATAAAATCTAGTAAGTAAATAATAAGAAAAATTAATAAAACTAAGTAATAATAAGCTAATAATAATAAACCCATAATAATAAAACTAAAAACTAATCAAACCAATAAACTAAACTAATAAAACTAATAACTAATAAACTAATAAACTAATAAAAATAATACCTAATAATAAATTAAACTAACTAAGAAAACTAACTAATAAAATAAAATCTAATAATAATAATAATAATAATAAGAATAATAATAATAATAATAATAATAATAAATAAACTAATAAATAAAACTAACTAAAAAACTTAATAACTAAATAAAACTAATAAAAATTAAAAAATAAAACTAAATAAACTAAATAACTAATAACTAACAATAATAACTAAAAAACTTACAAACTAAAATGAAAACTAACTAATAATAACTAATAACTAATAGAACCTAAATAACTAATAAACTATAACTAATAACTAATAATAACTAACTAAAAACCTAATAACTAAATAATAATAATAATAAAACTTAATAAACTAAATAATAAACTAACTAATAAAACTAATAAAAATTAATAAACTAATAAACTAATAACTAATAAAACCAAATAACTAAACTAATAAAAAAAAATAATAATAATAAATTAACTAACTAACTAATAAATAGTAACTAAATAATAAAAACTTAAAACCAAAACTAATAACTAAACTAAAAACTAATAAACTAAAAAACTAAAGCTAATAACTAATAACTAATAACTAATAATATTAAACTAACAAAATTAATAAACTAATAAAACTAATAACTAAACTTAATAACTAATAATATAACTAACAAATAAATAAATAACTAAATAACTAATAACTAATAAAACCTAACTAATAAACTAATAAACTAACTAAAACTAATAACTAATACATAACTAATAACTAATAATAACTAACTAAACTAAATAACTAATAATAACAAAAATAAAACTAATAATAATAACTAAACTAATAACTAATAAATAATAAAACATAAAAACTAGATCAAAAACTAAATAATAAACCTAATAAACTAAAAACTAATAATTACTAATAATAACTAAAACTAAACTAATAATAACTAAATAAGTAATAATAAAGCCTAAATAATAACTAAACTAACTACTAAAATTAACAAACTAACAAATAACTAATAAAAAACTAATAATAACTAATAACTAACTAACTAAATAAATAACTAATAAAAACTAAAAAACTAAAACTAATAAAACTAATAAAAACTAAAGTAATAAAACTAAAAAACTAATAAAATAATAAATAAATAAAAATAACTAATAAATAAACTAATAACTAACTAATAACGAATAACTAAACTAATAACTAACTAATAACTAAAACTTATAAACTAACTAATAACTAATAAACTAATAAACTAACTAACTAATAACTAATAACCTAACTAACTAACTAATAAAAACTAAACTAAACTAAAAACTAATAACTAACTATACCTAAAATAACTAACTAATAGAACTAATAATAATAAACTAAAATAATAACTAAACTGACTAATAATAATATAAAATAATAACAAATAAAACTAACTAAACTAAACTAATAACTAATAAAAATAAATAAATTAAACTAATAAACTAATAACTAAACTAATTAATAAAAACTAACTAATAATAAATAAACTAAACTAAATAACTAATAAATTATTAACTAACTAATAATAATAAAACCAAACTAATAAATAATAACTAAACTAATAAAACTAATAATAATAACTAATAATAAAAATAATATATAACTAATAAACTAATAAATAACTAAAACTAATAATAAGTAATAAAACCTAAAAAACTAAAATTAATTAATACTAATTAACTAAAAAGTAAAACTAATAATAATAATTAAAACTAATAACTAATAATAATAATAAAACTAACCAAAACTAACTAATAAAACTAACTAATAACTAAACCTAACAATAACTAATAAACTAATAACTAATAACTAATAACTAATAACTAAATAAAAACCTAATAACTAAACTAATAATAAAACTAAAAAACTAAATAACCTAAAAAATGAAGCTGCTAACTAACTAACTAATAAACTAACTAACTAAAAACTAATAACTAATTATAAACTAATAAACTAATAATAAACTAATTATAACTAAAATAATAACAAAATAACTAATAACTAATAACTAACTATCTAATTATAACTAAACTAATAAGTAAAAAAACTAATAACTAATAATAAACAAATTATAATAACTAATAAATAACTAAACTTATAATAACTAATAACTAATAACTAATAACTAAATAACTAAACTAGTAACAGATAATAATAAACTAATAAAAAAATAACTAATAACTAATAATATTAAATAAAAACTAACTAACTAATAATAACTAAATAAAACTAATAATTAAGAAATGAACTAACTAATAATAACTAACTAATAACTAAACTAATAACTAATAATAAAACTAAAAATTAAAAACTAAATATTTAAACTAATAAACTATTAAAAACTAAAATACTAAAAAACTAAAAAACTAAAAACTAATAACTAATTAAAAAGGTAAATAATAACTAAACTAATAACTAATAAATAATAATAACTAACTAATAATAACTTAATAAATAATTAAACTAACTAACTAATGACTAATAAAAACCTAATAACTAAACTAGAAACTAAAATTGATAACTAAAATCTAATAATAACTAACAAATAATAATAACTAATAACTAATAAAATCTAAACTAATAAGTAAATAATAACAAAAACTAATAACTAACTAGAACTAAACTAAAACCTAAACCTAATAAAACTAATAAACTAATAAATTGATAATAATGAAGAACTAATAACTAATAATAACTAAAATTGAAAACTAATAATAATAAACTAAATAACTAAACTAATAAACATAAAACTAACTAATAAAACTATAAGTAAAAACTAAACTAAAAATAAACTAATAATAAATAAACTAATAACTACTAATAAAATAATAAACTAACTAATAACTAATAACTAATAAATAAAAAACTAATAAAAAAACTAAACTAACTAATAAATAAAGCTAAACCTAATAACTAAACTAACTAACTAACTAACTAACTAAAGAACTAATAATATAACTAAACTAATAATTAATATAAAAACTAAACTAATAACTGAACTTAATAATAAAAACTAAAACTAATAATTAATAACTAAAACTAACTAATAAAACTAACAACTAAAACTAATAATAATAACCTAACAAATAATAATAATAAAGCTTATAATTAACTAAAATATTAATTAATAACTAATAATTAATAAACCTAATAACTAAACTAACTAATAACCTAACTAAACTAAAGGCTAATAAAACTAATAAAATAATAACTAACTAATAAGTAAAATAACAAATAATAATAATAATAACTAATCAAATAATTAAACTAATTAATAAACTAATAACTAAATAACAAACCAATAATAAATAACTAAAAGTTAAAACCTAATCATAATAACTAATAAACTAAACTAATAAAACTAATAAACAATTACTAATAATAACTAAATAATAACAAACTAAACTAACTAATAATAACTAATAAAAACTAATAAACTAATAAAAAAAAACCAAACTAATAACCAATAAAAAAACAAACTAATAAACCAACTAAAACTAATAATAAAAGCTAATAACTAATAATAAAATTAACTAATAAATACTAACTAATTAATAACCAAATAAATAATAACTAATAATAATAACTAAAAACCAAAACTAATACCAATAATAATAATAACTAATAAAACTAATAAATATAACTAAAACCAAATTAATTAACTAAAACTAATAAACTAAAACTAATAAACTAACTAAAAAACCAATAACCAACTAACTAAAAAAAACCAAAACTAATAATAACTAAAATAATAAACCAAACTAATAATAAATAATAAAACTAATAAATTAACCAACAAAACTAAATAAACTAACTAACTAACTAAACCAAACTAATAAACTAACTAATATAACTAAACTACTATAAACTAAACTAAATAAACTAAAACTAAACTATTAACTTATAAAACTAAAATAACTAACTAAACTAATATAACTAATAATAATATCCTAATAAATAACTAAACTAAACTAATAATAAGTAATAACTAATAATAACTAAGTAATAACTAATTATTATACTAATAAAAGCTAAACTCAAAATTAAAACTAAAAATAACTAACAAATAAACTAATAAAACTAAAAATCAAACTAATATTAATAATAATAAACTAAACTAATAACTAACTAACTAAACTAAGTAATAATAATAAAACTAAAACTAATAATAATAAAGTAATAAAATTAATAACTAACTAATAACTAAAATTAAATAACTAACTAAAACTAAAAACTAATAAAAACTAATAAAAACTAATAAGTATTAACTAATAACTAATAAACTAAACTAATAACTAACTAATAACTAAATCAAACAAAACTAATAATTAATAAAAACTAAAAACTAAGCTAAATAACTAAAACTAATAATAACTAATAATAACTAAACTAAAACTAATAAATTGATAATAATTAAAAACTAACTAAATAATAATAAACTAATGTAAAACTAATAACTAACTAACAAACTAAAAATAAAATTACTAAACCTAATAAAACTAATAAACTAATAAATAATAATAACTAAACTAATAACTAATAAACTAATAAACTAATAATAACTAACTAAAACTAATAATAAAACTAACTAACTAATAATAACTAATAACTAATCATAACTAACTAATAATAATAAAAACTAACTAATAACTAATAAACTAATAAACTAATAACTAATAATTAAAAAACTAAATAATGCTAAAACTAACTAATAATAACTAATAAACTAAAATAATAAAACTAATAATAATAATAATAAAATAAATAATAATAATAACTAATAAAACTAACTAATATTAAATAACTAATAAACTAAAGTAATAAAACTAATAATTAACTAATAAAAACCTAATAACTAATAATAAAACTAAACCAATAACTAACTAATAAACTAACTAATAATATTTAATAAAAAATAATAACTTAACTAATAAAAATAAACTAAATAACTAAGCTTATAATAACAACTAACTAATAAATTAAACTAATAAAACTAAAATAACTAATAATAACTAAAACTAATAATAATAACTAACTAATAAAACTAATAACTAAAAACTAAAACTAACTAAATAACTAACTAGTAAAAAAAAAAATAATAACTAAACTAATAACTAACAAAATAACTAACAAATAATAAACTAATAACTAATAAGTAAACTAATAAACTAATAACTAAAAATTAAACTAACTAACAAATAATGTTAAAACTAATAATAAAACTAAAATAAAAGCTATAACTAATAACTAATAAGTAATAGCTAATAAACTAAACTAAACTAATCAAACTAACTAACTAATAAACTATTAATTAATAAACTAAGGAATTAATAAAATAAAAAACTAATAATTAATAACTAAATAATAACTAACTACCTAAACTAATAAAACTAACTAACTAATAAATAATAAACTATTAAACTAAATAACTAAATAATAATAAAATAACTAACTAAAACTAATAACAAAGATAATAACTAATAATAACTAATAACTATAAATAATAAAACTAATAAACTAAATAAAACAAATAAAATAAATAAAACTAAAAAAATTGAACTAATTAATTGAGAACTAATAACTAATAATAACTTAATAACTAATAATAATAACTAACAACTAACTAAAACTAATAACTAAAAAACCAAATAAGTAACTGAAAAAGTAAAAAACTTAAACTAACTAATAAAAAACTAATAAACTAAACTAAAAACTAAATAATAATAACTTATAAAACTAAATAATTAACTAAATAAAAAAATAAACTAATAATAAATAACTAAATAAATAACTAGTAAAACTAATAAAAAACCTTATAAAGTAAACTAATAAAAATAACTAAATAAAACTAACTAATAACTAACTAAAACCTAATACCTAAATAACTAAAACTAATAAAAACTAACTAAATAACAAGTAACTAAACTAACTAACTATAATAAAACTAACTAACAAAACTAATAATAACTAACTAATAATTAAAATAATAACTAAGCCAAATAATAAAACTAATAATAAATAACTATAAAACTAAATAACTAAATAATAAAACCTAATAAACTAATAAAAAAACTAACTAATGAAAAACTAAACCTAATAACTAAACTAAAACTAACCAAGTAATAAACCTAATAATAATAATAAAGAATATAAATAAATAAAATAATTAATAATTAATAATAACTAGTAAAAACTAATAAAACTAAATAAGAAATAACTAAAACTAATAACCAATAACTAACTAATAACTAACAATAACTAAGAAATAAATAACCTAATTAAAACTAATAAAACTAATCAAAAACTAAATAATAAATAATAATAAAACTAAAACTATTAACTAAACTAATAAATAACCATAAAAAATAAAAAACTTAAAAAAATTAATAACTAAACTAAATAGCTAATGACAACTAATTAAAACTAATAATAATAACTAATTAATAAAACTTAACTAACTAAAATAAACTAATAAACTAATAATAACTAATAACTAAATAACTAAACTAAAAAACTAATAAACTAAAATGTTTAACTAAAATAATAATAAAACTAATAAAAACCTAAAAATTAACTAACTAATAATAAACCTAATAATTAATAAAAAAAACTAACTAATAAACAAATAATAATAATAATAAACAAATAAACTAACTAATAATAACTAAATAACTAACAAACTAAAAAACTAAACTAATAATGACTAATAATAAAACCTAAAAAACTAAATAATTACTAAAACTAATAACTAATAATGACTAATAAGAACTAACTAAAAAATAACTAACTAAAATAACTAATAATACTAATTAACTAATAACTAATAAAAAAACTAACTAAAACTAAACTAAATAATTAAACTAATAAACCAACTAATAAAATAATAAATAATAATAAACTAATAATAAACTAAACTAATAAAAAATAAAACTAAAACTAAACATAATAACTAAATAGTAAATAAACTAATAACTAATAACTAACTAATAAATAATAATAATAAATAGTAAAAACATAATAACAACTAACTAATTAAACTAAAATAACTAACTAATAAGTAAATAATAAAATTAAACTAAATTAATAATCATAACTAAACTAATAACTAATAAATAATAACTAAAATTAATAACTAAACTAATAACTAATAACTAATAACTAATAACTAATAATAATAATAATAATAAACATATAATATACCTAATAAAACTAATAAAAATAAATAATAATAACTTAATAATAATAACTAAATAAGTCAAAAAACTAATATTAATAAACCTAAAAAATTAATAAACTAACTAATAACTAATAATAAATAACTAAAGTAAATAATAACTAAACTAATAACCTAAAACAAAACTAGATCTAACTAATAACTAATAAATAATATACTAACTAACTAATAAAAAATAACTAAAACTAACTAACTAAACTAATAAAACTAACTAAAAACTAATAACTAACTAAAACTAATAAAATAATAACTAAATAATAAAACTAACTAAAACTAATTAACTAATAAATAAATAATTGATAACTAAACCTAATAAAACTAATAAACTAATAACTAATTAATAAACTAATAATAATAAAAATAACTAACTAATAATAATAATTAATAATAACTAACTAAAAATAAAATAAATAAATAATAAAAATAATAAATAAATTAATAACTAGTAATAAACTTTTTAAACTAAACTAAACTAACTAACTAATAAACTAATAAACTAACTAACTAATAAAACTAACTAATAATTAATATAATAAAACTAAATAAACTAACTAAAAATAATATTGATTAACTAATAATAATTAATAATAATAAACTAATTATATCTAAACTAAACTAATAACAAATAAAACTAATAAAACCTAAAAAACTAACTAAAACTAGACCTAAAACTAATAAAACTAATGACTAAATAACTAACTAATAATAAATAAAAATTAAACAAATAACTAAACTAACTAATAACTAATAAACTAAAACCTAAATAACTAATAAACTAAAATTAATAAATTAAATATCTAAATGATAACTAACTAAACCTAATAACTTAAACCTAATAAAAAAATAACTAAAATGAATAAAACTAACCACTAACTAAACTAATAACTAATCTAATAAAACTAACTAATAATTAAAACTAATAATTAATAAAAACTAAATCACTAATAAAACTATTAATAATAAACTAATAAACTATAAACTAAATAACCTAAACTAAAAATCTAATAAATAATAAACTAAAATATAAATAACTAAACTAATAACTAATAAATAACAAAACTAATAACTAAAACTAAATAAAACTAACTAATTAATAACTAATAAACTAATAACCAAATTAACTAAAATAAAATGAACTAATAATAACTAACTCAAAACTAAATAAACTAGACTAAGGAAATTATAACTATTAATAACTAGCTAATAACTAATAAATAAATAACCTAATAACTAATAAAAATTAATAATAAAACTAAACTAATAACTAATAAACTAATAACTAACTAATAATAAAAATAAACTAATAACTAAATAAAACTAACTAAACTAAACCTAATATCTAATAAAAACTAATAAAACTAATCATAATAAACTAATAATAAAATAAAATAATATAATAACTAATATTGTAATAAACTAATAATAAACTTATAAACTAAAACTAATAATTAAACTTAATAACTAAGAAAACTAACTACCTAAAAGCTAAAAAACTAATAAACTAACTAACTAATAAATTAATAATTAAATAACTAATTAATAACTAATAAAACCTAATAAACTAAATAATAAAAATAATAAATATCTAAATACCTAACTAATAACCTAATAACTAACTAAAACTAATAACTAATAACTAATAGCTAAAACTAAATAATAAAAAGTAAAGTAACTAAACTAATAACTAAAATAATAACTAAAACTAATAATAATAATAACTAACTAAAATAAATAAAACTTAAAAATAATAATACTTAATAACTAAACTAATAACAAAACTAACTAAACTAAGAAACTAATAACTAAAATAATATTTATAACTAATAACTAAATAAATAATCTTAAACTAAAAACTAAATAAATAATATTGACTAATAAGTAACAAAAAAAACAATAACTAAACTAAAAACCTAATAAAACAAATAACTAATAATTAATAATAAACTTAATAATAAACTAATAATTAATAACTAACTAATAATAACTTTATTAATAACAAATAATAAAATTAATAATAACAAACTAAAAAAACTAGAACTAATAAATTAATAACTAACTAAAATACTAAATTAATAAATAATTAATAAATAAACTAATAACTAAAATGTAATAATAACTAATAATAATAACTAAAAAGCCTAATAAATAAAATTATAAAACTAATAACTAAAACTAATAAAAATGATAAAAAACTAATAAATAACTAACTAATAACTAATAATCTAATAAAACTAACTAATAATAAATAATAACTAATAATTAATAACTAAAATTATAACTAAAATACTAAATAAAATGAAATTAATAACTAAATAACTAACTAACTAATAAAATAAACTAATAATAAAACTATCTAAAACTAACTAATAATAATAACTAACTAATAAAACTAACTAACTAATAAAACTAACTAATAATAACTAATAACTATAACTAAATAACTAAACTAAAAACTAATAATAATAAACCTAATAAAACTAAGCCAAAACTAATAAAACTAACTAAAACTAATAAAACTAATAAAATTAAATAACTAAATAACTAGCTGATAACTATTAACTAATAAATAAATAACTAACTAAACTAAAACTAATAACTAAAACCTAATAAACTAAGAAACTAGTAACTAACTAATAACTAAACTAATAATAACAAATAACTAAAAGGAACTAACTAATCACTAAAACTAATAATAACTAAATAATAACTAATAAAACTAATAATAAAAAAAACTAATAACTAAATAATAATATAATAAAAACTAAAACAAACTAAATAATAAATTGAAAACTAACAAATAATTAACTAATAACTAATAAACTAAAACCTAATAAATAAACGAATAAAACTAATAATAACTAAATTACTAATTAATAACTAATAAATAATAACTAACTAAAACTAATAATAAAACTAATAACTAATAATAATAAAACTAATAATAAAATTAATAACTAACTAATAGCTAACTAATAACTAGTAATGATTTAAAATAATAATAAATAACTAATTAATAATAATAATTAACTAATAAAAAAGCTAATAATTAATAAACCTAATAATAACTAAACTAAAAACAAACTAATAAAAATAAAACTAATAACTAGTAAAAACTAATTAACTAATAATAAATAAGTAATAAATAATAATAAAAAAAACTAACTAATTAAATAACTAAGCTAAAACTAATAATAATCAATAATAAAAACTATAATAACTAACTACTAAAAACTAACTAAAACTAATAGCTAATAATAACTAAAAATAACTAAAAATAACTAAAATAACTAATAACTAATAAAAACTAATAAAGTAATAACTAATAATAACAAATAACTAATAATAACTAAAATAACTAATAACCAATAACTAATAATATAAATAAACTAATAACTAATAATAAGTAATAACTAATACAATAATAATAACTAATAATAATTACTAATAAAACTAATAAAAACTAATAAACATAATAACTAATAATAGCTAAACTAATAAACTAATAAACTAATAACTAAATAAATAACTAAACAAATAAAATCAATAATTAAAACTAATAATTACTAATTAACTAATAACTAATAAAATAATAATAATAAACTAATAACTAGTAATAACTAATAATAAGTAATAACTAATAAAAACTAAAAAAACAACTAATAATAAACTAAATAACTAATAACTAAACTAATAAAAATAAACTAGTAACTAATAAATAAAACTAATAAACTAACAAATAAACAAAAAATAAATAACTAAATTAATAAACTAATAACTAACTAAGTATTAAAATCTAACAATTAATAATAAACTAAAAAACTAACTAATAAAACTAACTAACTAATTAACTAATGAATAACTAATAAATAACTAATAATAACAAAATTAATAACTAACTAAACTAATGGATAAATAAAAAAATAAACTAATAACTAATAACTAACTTACAAAACTAATAATAAATAAATAAGTAACTAATAATAACTAATAACTAATATAAACTAACTACTAAACTAATAACTAATAATAAATAAACTAAATTTATAATAATAATAAACTAACTAATAAAAAAACTAAACTAATAACTAACTAACTAAACTAATAAACTAATAACTAATAACTAATAAACTAACTTACTAATAATAACTAATAATTATAATTAATAATAATAAAATTAACTAATAACTAATGACTAACTAATAAACTAATAACTAATAATAAACTAACTAATAATAAACTAACTAATAATAATAAACTAAATAATAAACTAATAATAAGTAATAATAATAAATTAATAAAACTAAACTAAACTAATAATAATAAACTAATAACTAATACTAATACAAATAACTAAATAACTAATAAAACTAATAACTAAAAACTAACTAAGAACTAATAAAACTAATAGCTAATAACTAACTAAACTAATAACCTAAATAACTAAACTAGTAATAACTAATAACTAAAACTAATTATTAGTTATTAGTTATTACTTAATTATTATTAGTTTCATTAGTTTAGGTTATTATTAGTTTTATTGGTTTTAGTTTAGTTATTAGTTTAGTTATTATTATTATTATTAGGTTAATAGTTATTAGTTTGTTATTTTATTTATTGGTTAGTTTAGTTTTTAGTTATTAGTTTAGTTAGTTTATTATTGTTATTATTTCGTTTATTATTTATTAATTTTAGTTATTAGGTTTTTATTAGTTATCAGTTTATTATTATTATTATTATTTTTATTAATTTAGTTATTTGGTTTTATTAGTTTAGCTTTGAGTTATTATTAGGTTTTAGTTTTATTATTTAGTTATTGTTAATTTAGTTATTAGTGATTAATTTAGTTTTTAATAGTTATTATTCATTTATTATTA